>CABHPR010112091.1:0-16954 GCA_902168415.1 Peromyscus melanophrys | reverse complement strand
CAGTCTTGGCTGGATGCTTGATACTGGAGGGAGTGCGACGTCTTCAGTACATTTCAAAGTCTGTTGATGACTTTATTTCATAATTGTCAGTGTGAGGACAGACACTGTCCTGCATAGTTATATAAATAACATGACATGTATTTAGGGCATTTCAGGATTGTTGGAAATTCTTCCCTAATCCTCAGCTAAAATGAATTGATTTATTTTTAATGAATCTCAAGTCAGCGACTCAAAAAGCCCTCCTCTTTCAATGCTGGGGATTGAACCCAGGGCCTTGCACATTAGAGGCAATTGCTCTACTATTGAGCTATATTCTCAGTCCTTTAAGGGAAGTTCAAGAAACCCAGAATATTCTAATACAATCCAACACAAAGATACAGTAATTTGATACTTTTATATACTGAGTGATGACAGTATGGAAATATGAAAACCCCTTTTCTTCGTAATTAAACAATAATGTTTCTGCAAGAGCAGGAACCTTTGTATGCACAGTAAAAACACCTCCATTTGTTGCATATGCAGTGGCCTCCAATATGAATGTTTCAAACGGGATTCATTGCATTTCATGGTCTCATGGCATGCACAGTGCAGTGTACACATTGTGCACTCAGAACCGAGGTTACAGTGAGGTCCTATAATGCAGCATAGGCAAATACAACATGGGCAAACGCTGCTACAGACACCATGGACTAATGTGTTTGATTTTTGAATTAATTTTTGGTTGTTGTGAGTTCAGAGGTCTTGTACTGTTGCCAGGTTGGGTTTTTTTGTTGTTGCTGTTATTGTTTGTTTTTTTTTTTTCTTTGTGACTCCACATTCAGTTACGTTGTGACCCACTGTTTACGGAGCTATGGACTGACAATCGCAATTGGAAAATGAACATGCACATGAGGGAGCTCGGCAGAAATGACCTGTCAGAGTCAAGTTGGGTGTTAGGAAGCCACTGACAAGGGTATCGTCATCGCTGCTACTTTGAGTTTCTTCCTGATAGAGTCTTTGTATCCTAGCTGACGTTCAGAGTCTGGGGTAGGCACAGCCGGGCCGAGTTTTCGTTGTGGTTGGCAGGAAACCTCCTTTTGGTTTCTCCATCTTGGCTGGACTCAGAAAGCCACAATGAGAGGAAATTGCCAAAGGTGGAAATGGTGGTGGTTGGAGGAGCTGGACTAGGAAGAATCCCTCTAAGTAAAGCTGAATGGATTCCTTCATGACGATCATTAAAGGGTATTTCCGCTTTTACATTTGGGCATTTCTTTTTTTCTTTTCTTTTCATGTTTCGAGATAGGATTTCTCTGTGTTGCCCTGGCTGTCCTGGAACTCACTATGTAGACCAGGCTGGCCTCGAACTTAGAGATTCTCTTGCCTTTGCCTTTTAAGTGCTGGAGTTAAAGGTGTGCGCCACCATACCTAGCTAATTTCTTTTTATTTATTTTAAGAATTTCTTACAGTACCTTTTTATCATATTCTTTCTCATTCCCAACTCCTCCCCACTGAAGTATATTTCTAAAGAATTCTGCATGATGACAAGTAGCTATGTGCCTCTAAAATACAAAGTAAAAGAAAAACTCAAGGCATGCCAATGCCCAGACAGTATGCAGTTGTTTATGATTTAACAAGAGTCATAGTAGTTTACTAGAGAAACACAATTTTTATTCTTTTTAAAGAAATCCCTACCATTCACAGTATGACAAAGGAAATACACCAAGTACATATTTTTCTCAGAAGCGGAATGACAAGGAACAGATTGATAGATGTTCATAGATTTTTTTCAACATTTTTCTTTGGTGAGCAAAAATAATTTATATTTAAAATGTAACCAGGCTATTGTCACTGATAAAATAGATAAAAAGGAATGTGAGGAAATACACATCGTAACTCCTTTAGTGCAGCTCGGGGAATCCAGTGTTGCTGACTCAGGAAACATTAGTGTTCTGCCACATCTGCGGTGCGTCTCGTGAGTGACAGTCTTTTGAAATGAACAAACAAGGTGGTACATGGAAACTTTTCCTAGATGTTTATGTACTGCAGGATATTTGGGGAAAGGAAGGCTTATTTTTTTTTTTTTTTATGAAAAATCCTTTAAGGAATGTTTTACTACACACTTAGATGCTTTTGAGTCCAGTGCTGGGCTGGGCTCCAGTAACAATGCATCCATTGTAACCAAAGAAGGTAATGTGGAATGTGCACACATACAGACATGTGACTTTAGAGATAAATATTTTCATAGCCAAGCAAAATAGTTAGACATATCAAACCTCCTAGAAGGTTCTGTAACCTGGTAATATATGGGTACATATTCCAAGACAGGAGAAGGTCCAGTTCTTATCTCAGAGTTCATATTTCAGTAATCACAGTCAGACACTCCCAGGTTTCCAGTCTTTTTTTTTTTTCAGGACTTTTTTTGGTGCCCGAAAGACTTCTTTCTTTCTATTGCCTGTAACGAGAAAATGAAGAGTTTTATTTACTGAGTTGTTTTGTATCCTCAATAATTAAGAGCTAACCTGTAAAAACATAGAGCAGGAAAAGGATGTTGCCATAACCCAGGACCCCTTAAATGCTTCATGCACAGTCTGTTAGGGTTGTAATGGGGTCCTCCTGCAGCTGCCTGTTTTCTCTGTTCCAGAGCCCTTATGGATACAATCACATTCTGACTTGAAGTCCGGCAACCTACCTGTCGTATTAAGCGTGCTTGCTTTGATTTGGGGTCCAGGCATGTTTTTCGTTTGTGCTCTTTCAGGGTAATGCTGTTAGGGAAGACACAGAGAAGCTGTAAACTCCTGGGGAGAGCGTCAACAAACCAAGAACGTCTACACCACTGCCCTCTCCAGCAAGCCCATTACTTACATCACTTCAACTTTGTCACAGCCGTTACTCGGGTAAATTACAGAGACCGTCTCGATATCTGCCAGCTTGACTGCCTTTGCTCTGGGGTCTATGCAAAGACAGCGCCCCCTTTTGAACATACTGAAGCCTGGAACAGATCGCAGAACTGGTCAGTCATGGCTGTGATTTACAATCCCGGCAGTGGACAACAGACACATTTCTAGTAATCTCGTTTGTGCAGATTGGAATTGAGTTTGAATCTCCCTATAATATTTCCCTCTGCTTTATGCTAATTTATTATATCCTTGATTACTTCATTCATTCATGTTTATTAATTATTTAATTTAGGTTTCAGATAAGACTCACTTGCTGTTTGACCCAGGCTGGCCTCCAGCTCACAGTAAAGCCCAGGATGACCTTGAACTTGAAGCAGGTACATAGCAGGCCCCATATCTTAGTATTATTATCCTACCTCACCTCAGCCTAAGTGCTGAACTTACATTGTGCTGTGTGTATGCCACCAGCCCAGCACAACTACACAGCATACAGCAACACCAAGAACAACGTGGCTCTTTCCTTCTGTATTCATTTTAAATTATTTCATAGCTGGCGCAGACCCTGGTGATCTGTTCTTGATTAAGTGAGCAAATAATGCAGATTCTAGATTAACACTAAGTGTCATAAATCGTGTTATCCTCCACAGCTAAAACTATCTTTCAGACCTCGCAAATGCCTCCAGGGAAACCACCAAGATTTGCTCTTTTAGAAGAGCAGGAAGAGTTCTAAAAATGACTAGGTTTGTTTTTATAGACTCCGTATTTCCTAGCCTGGGTCTGCTGTGATAACCACATAAGAACCAGCAGGTCACGGGGCAGTCACGGGACAGTTCTAGGTTCAGCTTATGGGAAAATGTTAATAATGTTTCTATCTAGAGACAACATTCTTTGGGGAAAGGCCTTCAGAGAGTTGTCAGTGTCCATACTGTCCTTAAAACACTCTTGTTCTCAAGTGAAGTATTGGTCAAACACATATGAAATGACTATGACCATCGCCCCAGAGAGAATTGCTTTTTTTCTATTCTGAAAGTATTGGTTATAATAAATTAGTGGGCTCATGCTTAAAAAACTAATTTTCCCAGGATACCAACATAATCCCATATAAGATTCTCTGAACAGACATTGAGAGCTACCTCTAAAGGCTCTTGCTAGATAATTGTCAGCAAATTAAGAAAGCCATAGCGTTTATCATTCATAGTTAAAACAATCATTTTATATAAAGAGTCCCAACATTTCCTGCCATTTCTAGAACTTCTAATGTGTGAAATTAAGTAAACTGACTGTGTATTTTAGAGAAAAGACATTTGGAAGATAACCAAGTGAGCGTATAGGATTAGAAGCCAAAGGAAGCATCTACCTTGAACAGCTGTAGCACAGATGATCACAGCCAAGGCGATGGCCGTGCCCTTCATGTTCATCTTGGCTGCTGCTGCTCCTCCTTGGCTTCGATGCTCTTTGCAGAGAGCAGTGTGCAGGCTGGACCCCAGGAGTGTGTCGGGAGCATTTTATAGGCAGCAATCCTTGTGTAGAAACAGGAATTTCCCTTCTTGACTCATGTAGCTTTCTTGCTTCCTAGAGTTTCCCTTTTATCTCACGTCAGTGTCTCTGCTTTCCTGTCTACACAGGGAGGACTGTGACTGGAATGTGAAAGTACCTGGGAACTAGAGTGCTGTATGCACAGTAGCTCACCCCCAGGGGAAGCGGCTGTCTGCAGGTGACTTTTCCTAGAAATGCCTTTGTCTGGTGATTCTGGACAGTGCAATCCCAAGACCCACAGAGTCAGGAAGACCTTCCTGGGTCCAGTCAGTTCCTCCTCCTCCTTCACATAGTGCACAAAAGGATCTGCACATTAGGCACATGGTATTTGCTAACAGGTGACCTTCATCTAACTTTATTTTGCTTTCAATTTCAGGTCTGAAATACTTTCCCCATACCTGTGCACTTGCATCTATTTCTTTTTGAATTTAAAGCCGTGTGTGTGTGTGTGTGTGCGCACGCGTGCTTTTTACTGCAGACACTTGTGTATTTTCTGTTAAGGACTATAAAGACAAAGTCATCACCTCTTTCTGTCCCTCTTAAGTTTTCTGAATCAGTTTTAAATGTGTCACTCATAGAAACAGAAGGAGCTCAAATCCAGGTTGTTTTTGTTTGTTGTTTGTTTGTTTGTTTGTTTGTTTGTTTGTTTGTTTTAAGAGAACTTTAGGCTGGGGGTGGTAGCAGCACACACACACATCTTTAATCCCAGCACTCGGGAGTTAGAGACAGGCAGATTTCCGTGAATTCAAGACCAGCCTCATCTACAAAGCAAGGACTGTGTTTGCAGATCACTTAGATGATTGCAGGGGCAAAGAATGAAAAAGGGTCCCTCCTCTTCCTCCCTGAGAATGACAAGGTGGTCTGTAGGGCGGCTGGTCTTCTGTGTCGACCTAACAGTGGAAGAGCTGTGCCCCCTGCCCCCCCATATGGGTATGGCCGTGTCTGCTTTCCCTCCGAAATCACAGTGTAAATGCAATAGATGTGAAAGTATGGTGAGCTGCGAGGGGGGCTGCTTGTGTATTGAAACTTTCATGCTTGATTTCCTGCACCTAAGGAAAGCCCAGCCGAAGGGTTGGCAAGTGCCCCTCCCCCTTCCTCTCAAGAATCCAGTTTCCTGGAAAGCACCACCCTTTTACAGCAGTTCAACAAATGTTCGCTCAGGTTCAAACGTATGTCACAATCCTGGCATTCTTACAGACTTGGTAACCGAATCCCTTCTTGCAGAACTTTTGCCTTACATATATGATTTCTGCTGGCTCTGCAGATGTGTGGGGTGGGAGAGGTCTGTAGGATTGGCTCTGCCTTGTTCTCCCCTGACAGTCTGTGGTGTCACATGGCAGGGTTCTTTCTTTCAGAACATCCCTCACTCCCGGATCCCCTGCTCTCTGTAAAGTTCAGTGCTTCGGACCTGGACTTGGTCCTTCATCTCCTGTTCTGAGCCCCTTAAGTCCCATAGCTTCGGGATTTCTTTTGTTGACGTGGTCTTCTGCTGTGGAGCTCAGGTTGGTTTAACTTGTGACTGTCCTCCTGCCTCAGCCTTTCAAGTGCTGAGAATATGGGCATGTGCCGATATGACTGAGCCCTCACTTATTTCTTTAAAAAAGTGACATCTTGATATTCATATTACATCATGATCATTTCTTCTAATTGTATGGAACCGACTGCCCTGGCCTAGCTTATCCAGGAATAATATAAACTACACCCATGGTTTTAAATCTCCAGTAGCCACATTTAAAAATAAAAATAACTGAAAATAATTTAAGCAATATATTTAATGTAATTCAAAACATAAAAAGATTATTTTGCTGCCTAATCAGCATTAAATGAGATTTTATTTTTTTATTATTATTAAGAGTTCAAACTGAACCAGTCACATGCCAAATGCTCAGTAGTCATATGTGCTTAAAGTGCCGTACGGGACAGGAGGACCTAGTTAGTACATGCATTCCATGTTTGGTATATACTGGCTGCCGTGATGCTCGCTCTAAACCAGCTGAAGACAGCAGACGCCATGGCTTTGCTTTATGGCAACGTCTCTAAGTTTCCCTAACTGTTTTCTGTTCACTGTGAATTGTATCTCATTGCTCTTTTCTTCAAGTTAAATGAAAAAAACTGTAGTTTGTTTTTCAAAATATCTTTATTATTATTTTTGTGTTTTTTCTTGTATGTCTGTGTGAGGCATGTATATGTGAGTGCAGGTGCCCTCAGAGGCCAGCAGCATCAGGCCGCCAGGAGCTGGAGCTACAGGTGGTCCTGAGCCCCCCCCATGAGTGCTGAGACGTGAACTCAGGTCCTCTAGAAGAGCCGTTTTGTTCTCTTAACCGCTGAGACATCCCTCCAGCCTCCTAAACTACAGATTCTGTCCTTTCAGAACTATTGCATTTTTTTTGTTGTTGTTATTTCTCAAATTGGGCTATTTTCTGTTTTACATTCCAGGTCCACCTAGTCAGTGTCCCCTTGAATTTAAGGAATATCCCAGGAAATGAATCTAATTTCTATCTTTTAAAAACTGTGTGGCCTAGTGAGTTTTCTGTTCTTGCAATAAAACACCATGACCAGAAGCATCCTGGGAGGGAAGGGGTTTATTTCTGCTTACAGGTCACACTCCATCACCGAGGGCAGCCAGGGAAGAAACTCAAGCAGGACGTGAAGCAGAGACCATGGAAGAAAGCTGCTCACTGGCTTGCTCCTTGCTAACTTTTTCATACCCCCCAAGACTACCTGCCTGAGGAATAGTTCTGCCCACAGTGGACTGGGGCACATCAATCAGTTATCAAGACGATTGCCACGGCTAGGCCCACAGGCCAGTCTGACGGGTGCAGTTCTTCAGTGGAGGTTCCCCCTTACCAGGTCACACTAGGTTGTGTCAATTTGATGGAAAAAGCTAACAGCATGTGATCCGTTTGAACCTTTAGTAATGCTTCCAGATGATTCTGTTCATGTAGACTTTAAAATGCTGGGGCTGAGCTCTAGCTCAGAGGTAGCACCCTTGCCCAGTGCATCTGTAGGCTCTATGACTGACCCCTAAAACTCCCAACGTAGTTTTCAAATTTGAAGAGATCAATGCAAGTCATTTAAGTGTAATGTTCACTCTCCACTCAATAAGTTTCAGAAATGCATACTGACTCCCCCACCTAATGTTAATACCAAGGATGTTTTCTTCAGCTCAGCTAGTGAAAAGCAAACTGGAAATGGAAACTATAACATTTCCACTTATTAGAAGCTAGCATGACATAACAGAATCCTGTTTTAGGTTTATAGAAGACAGATGACTCACTCCTGAGGGAGAGAGTGCCAGAAGTCTAAAATAACATGTCCAGACTGAAGACGGTGATTCCCAAACTCAGCTCCTTAAACCTAAGATAGTACACCTGCTGCCCTTTTATCAAGTAATTCCATCATTTTAGGGAGCTGTTAGTCAATTTTTATATTGTTAAGACAATGATGCTATGATTTCCTTACAACATTAAAAAACTGATCCAGAGGTCAGGAAAACCCCTACACATTGTGTTCAAAGCATCTGTCAGACCCTGAGTAAGACCACAGTGAAGGAAACAGAAACTAGACATAAATCATATAAACACAGAAGTCCATTAAAAGCACTGAGAAATTGTGCATTTTATTGTTGCTGAAGAGAGCACCAGAGTGAGGAGGAATTTTGAGTAACGCTGTTTCTGAACTTAAGCTTAATCTTCTGGTAATTCGACATATGAAAACATTTTTTAAAACTGCATTCTGCTTAGGCCGTCTGGTGTTTGAAACAGATCTGCCACATTTCGTAAGCACCGCTTCACGTTTGATATGAGCAGCCCCAGATGTTACAGCATCGCGAATGTGCACCAAATAAGGGTCAGTTCCAGCGGCCACCTCCATCTGAATGACTTCCCCATGCTGGAGAGAGCCACCGTGGGTCCTCGTTTCCTGCCTTGTCAGCATGACCGGGAGCATGGAATCAAAACTTCGGCTCACATGAACAGCACTGGAATCTGCTGGACTTCCGGTGCTAATGGGAGGCACTTCAGTGTCTGAAAGGCAGGGGAGAAACAGCTTTTGACTTCCATCCATCAGAGATTTTAAAAGCTGTTTATTTTGTGTACTTCACATTCACATGTGAGTGGGCACACATATGTATGTATATGTGCATATGGAGGCTGTGTGTTGACATGCGTGTGAGCACACATATGTATGCATATGGAGGCCTGAAGTTGGTGTTGAGCGACTCCCTGGATCGCTCCACTGTATGGACAGAGGCAGGTTCTCTTGCTGATCCCAGAGCTTGCCAATTCTGGCTAATTAGCCAACTTGCCCCTGTGTCTGCCTCCCAAGCGCTGAGACTACGGGGTGAGGGGGGGGCACTGCCATGGCTTTTATGTGGGTTCTGGGGATGTGAACTCCAGTCCTCACACTTGCCAGGGAAATGTTTGATGCGCTGAGCCAAGGCCTCAGCCCCTGATAAGCAGTTAATAAGAGTTGGATCTACTGTACTAGTTCCTGCTGGTCTGCTGCCCACGTCTCCAGCTTGTTCCTGCCCTTAGTGGACTCTTATTGACTGGGTTAAACTTACTGTGCGTCTTCCTTTGTTAAGCTGTAAGTAAGGTGTTTGTTAAGCTATCTGCTTTCATTCCTGTAGCTAGAGTTTTTCTGGTCCTGCCTGGCCCATAGTCAGGACAAATCTCTCTCACCCGCCAGTCCCGCAGCAGCTCAGACCCAACCAAGTAAACACAGAGACTTACATTGCTTACAAACTGTATGGCCGTGGCAGGCATCTTGCTAACTGTTCTTATATCTTAAATTAATCCATTTCTATAAATCTATACCTTGCCACGTGGCTCGTGGCTTACCAGCATCTTCACATGCTGCTTGTCATGGCGGTGGCTGGCAGTGTCTCTCCTCCTCAGCCTTCCACTTCCCAGAATTCTTCTCCCTGTTAGTCCCGCCTATACTTCCTGCCTGGCCACTGGCCAATCAGTGTTTTATTTATTGACCAATCAGAGTAATTTGACATACAGACCATCCCACAGCACATTCCTTTTGGAAATTGAGTTTGAGCTACAAAGAGTTTGGGCTGAAAGTTTCCCTTCTGAATATTTCTCTACCTTTTTAGAAGAAAAAATACCAGATATAATAGTAGTTATTATTTGCTCTTTTTTTCTTTTCTAGCCTGAGAAAGCACAGTGTCCCAACAAATATCTATAACCAGACTTGCTTGTCTTAGGATATCACTTTTTATGAAATCCACTGCCAAGCTAATTATATTAGTATATAATTAACACATGCCAAGGCTGTTCAGTTATTTTTTATGATTTATTTTTTATTTTATGTGCATTCATGTTTTGCCTGCATGGATGCATGTATGAGGGTGTTGGATCCCCTGGAACTGGAGTTACAAACTGCTGTGAGCTGCCATGTGGGTGCTGGGAATTGAACCCAGGTCCTTTGGAAGAGCAGCCAGTGCTCTTAACCACTGAGCCGTCTCTCCAGACCCACTTATTTTATTTTTAAGTAATTCTAAAGGAAAGAAAAGAACATGAGTCTGAAAACTAATTAATTTAGAATATTAGGTAAGTTCAAAAGAATCTTATGCCAAAACTCAGAACACAGGGTTGGAGTGATGGCTCAGTGGTTAAGTCCTGACTGTTCTTGCTGAGGCCTCAGGTCGATTCCCAGCACCCCCTTGTTGGCTCACAACCATCTCTAACTCCAGTCCTAGGGGATCCAGTACCTTCTTCTGGTCTCTGAGGGCACCAGGTACATACGCAGTGCATGTGTGTCCATACATGCAGGCAAAACACCCATGCACATCAAATGAACCGGAAAGAACAGATGCAAACACAGGGAGTATTCGAGTTCTGTAACCTCACTGGCTAGACTGGCCCGCTTTTCTGTGTCCTCCACACCCCTCTCAGGGAGTTTGCTGTCATTTGCATGTATTTGAGCCAGGAACAGTGTACAGCACAAAACAACTTCAGTGTCCGCGTGAGCTTCAGAGAGAGCATTTTCCTCCCAACAAAGGCAGCTCTATGCACGGCCTTCGGTTGGCCACCCAGAACAGAACATGACCGCCGGGGCAATGTCGATGTTCATGTTAATTTTCCAAGTTGGGAAACAGCGTGGCTATTGTTAAGGAATAGAAACACGCAAGAGAGTAGCAGTGAGTGGCATTCCAAACAACTAGTGGATTCAGTTAACAGGGCACACTTGGGCAGTAGCTTGCTTGCCGTTCCTGTATTGTCACTGATACCCCGAGAAGAGAGGGGAGGGGAGCAGATCTGAGTGACACTATCCCGGGTCTAGTTGGAGGATCCTGCTTCGAGGGATGAGTTCTGCCTGTGAATATTAGAAGAGCCATGTGGGCAAGGTATGACATTGCATTGGACTTCCTGGTATTTTAATAGGCTCTGACTCAAATGACCAGTTGTAGGGAACATTCCGGGACATGTGGTTTGCCAGTTTGAACTGGAGGTTAACTAGACCTGTTTAATACAGGAGATCTGCCCAAGAGTGTAAAAGGGGATTAGTAGGACATTTTTGTCATTTGCAGATACTATATTATATTGAACTTAACTGACTTTTGTATTCGAGACAAGAGTAGCCTTTTAAATATTTGGAAAAGCTCCAAGTTTAGTGGTTTTTAAGGAACTGAGTATATTTCTTTTTAAATGAAGTGAAAGATTCCTGTCATTTCCCCATTTCCTGTTCTGCCTTAGATCCACAGCTTTGTTTTCTTTTTGTGGCCCCAGCTTCCCAACTCTTGGTTTTAATGCATAGAGAGCTGAGTAATGAAGGTCTGGGCAGAGCATCATCTATCTCCCTCTGGGCATGGCTGCCCACTCTGACCTTGCATCTGTACCTGTTGGTGGCTGGAACGATAGTAGGAGCAAGGCAGATGGATGGGGACCAGAATAATGGCTGTTGCTTGTTTGATATCTGTGGTGTGCCGTGGAGTGGACGGTGTCTCCAATTCCGTAATACTTCAGTAAGAAAGAGCACATCTTTTTAAAGAAGAAGACAAGGATTCGAGCATGTATACAATGCTGTATGCAACCACTTATAAGAAGCAGGGTCAGGGTAGCAGAGGTGAACGTCACAGGAGAATGCCTTCCTACTCGGCTGCAATAGGAAGGGAGGGCGACCTCAGAGGTCTGACCCTAACTTGCATACTGAGGCCTCCCTGACAGACGACGATTGGAACAGGAGGCGAAGTGTGCGGCAGTTTGAGACAACGAGTCTGAGGGTCTTGGGGAAGAAGCAGCGAAGAAAGCTTGAGAAGGTCGAGGCCCTGTGATTGACGTTTCAGATGATTATCGTGGGACTGGTTAAAATATGGTCTCTGTTAGTCGTGTTTTCCTTCTGTGTCACTCTCAGAGCAGCCAGTGCAGAGCCCAGGGACAAGGGAAAAGGTGACAGACCTGGGGTCGGCCCTTGGCAGTAGTTGATGCTCAGTTAGTGCAGCAGGTCAGCTCCCTACTGCGGGGATATGTAGCAAAGGAGGCCACGTGACCTTCCATGGCCAACGGGGGAGGAGCAGACGGGGGCAAGAAATGTTTGTATCCGTGAGGAAGGGTTGTTACACACTGAGAAACAACTAAATGTCACATGAGCCCTGGACCAAATCCTAGAAAGAGGACATTAGTGACAAATCTGGTCTGAAGTTCAGTTAGTGATGTGATGCCATTGTTCATTCCCTGCTCTTGGTAATTGTAAGACGGTTGTAAATATGTTGACATTAAAGGAAGAAAGGAAGGGGATAAGGACCTTCTTTGTCCTTTTTTTTTTGTTTTTATTTTTTTTTACAATTTCCTTATATCTAAAATTAGCTCAGAATAAAGATTTAAAAATTATCATACACAATGATTGCCTAGTGCTCATTCTGATGATCAGTTTAAACTTAGAAACTATAGAAACAAAAGAACTTTGCACGACACCTGGCGATTGAAATTTGTGGAAATAGTGTCAGGCAGTTGTGAAAGGGTGGTCCAAAGACATTCACGCTGTACACGACTTTAAAGGGAAGGAGATGCTGGGAACAAAGGAAGTTCCACAGGTTACCTGAAGTAAAGGCCACTAGTGCAGAGAAGCTCTCCTAACATGAAGCTGTGCACCGCTAAGCTGCCTGTGACTGACTGCTAGAATGACCTCAGGGGTGAAGCCCGTGGGTCGTGTGTGAAGATGTTGGTGGCTGTACATGCCTGGGTGCTAGGTCTGAAGTCAGCGTCTTTGGCTCATTTTCTTTTTGAAGTTTTTATTTATTATTATTATTAATTATTATTATTATTATTATTATTATTATTATTATTATTTTACATACATGGGTATTTTGCCTGCAGGTATGTCTGTGTACCAAGCATGTGCCTGATGCCTACAGAGGCCGGAAGAAGACACTGAATCCCCTTGAACTAGAGTTAGAAACAGTGGGAGCCTCCGTGTAGGTGCTGGGAGTCAAACTGAGGTTCTCTGGGAGAACAGCCAGTACTTTTAACAGCCACGCCATCTCTCTAACCCTCTGCCATTTTCTTTTGCCCAGTTTAAGAGTTCACTTTTCTAGGCAGCCACCTAATATGTACAGAGGCCCCAATCCTCTGACGCACCCCTCCCCCATTTCAGTTTGAAATGTTCCCGACCAGTTGCTTTTAACCATATTTTTTTTCTCGTTGTCACACTTACTTTGTTCCCAGTATTCCCCCTCTCTCTCCTAACTCTTGTATTTCTCTCATAGCACAATGAGGGGATCCATTGTCCCCGTTTGATGTACGAGGGTACAGAAGGAAGAAGCGTGCCCAATGCCCCATGGCAATTGAATAGTCACATGACCAGAACACAGCTAGGTTGGGATCTGCCCTTGGGCATTTGTGGTTTTTGGTTTTGGTTTAGTGACACAGTTGCATACTTAAAAAACAAAACAAAACAGCAAAGCAGGAATATAATAATAAGGCATATAGTCGGTGTACTTGGAAATGATGAGAAAATGCAGTAAAATCAACATTACTGCTACTTTGGGGAGCTTTGATCTCTATGCGTGTCCTTTTATTAGTAAATCAGCTGTTTATATAGTTTTAAAAAATAGCCAGGTCTGTCTGACGGCACACGCCTTTAATCCCAGCACCTGGGAGGTAGAGGCAGGGGGACATCTATGAGTTAAAGGCCAGCCAGACGGGATACATAGTGAGACCCTGTCTCAAACAAATAAACAAATGAACAAACAAAAGCAAAACCCCCAAAGTTTGTCCAGCCCTGGAAAAATGTGCCTGTAAAATGTTTAAAATGAAAGAGACACTAGGGTGTGAAGTGGGGTAGAGTGGACCCTGGGAGTCTGCGACACTGAATGCGTCCAGCTGGTCTGTGACGTGGACCTGAGCTGCCCTGAGCTGCCCGAGAAGCCACTACTCGATGTGCGTTACTCTGAGAATTAGTTAAATAGAAAGTTGGTAAAGTGCATATATTAGCACTTAGAGACTCGATAATGTCACAATTTTAAGAATCAATCATCACTTTCATTCATATATGTAGACACATTCATCTCTATCTTTCTGTTTTCTTGGGCAAAAAAAAAATCCCTAATTATTTAAGAGGTGAGAAAAGTGATAGGAATTTTCCTGTCTATTTTTACACACAAAGCAGAAACCATCTAGTCTGCTGTAGAAACCGCGGATTGTTACTGTTCTGCCTGTAGTTACGGCTTTCCCCCTACGTACTGGTCTAAAATTTAAAAAATTTTAAATTTGTGGGGGGTGTGGGGTGTCATAGCACATTCCTGCTTTTGAACATCCAAAGGTCGTAGTTCTCTTAGGTTGACCCTTCTTTCTGTCCTCCCTTTCTTCTTCTCACGACATAGTCCAGACTGTGCCTCAAACTCATAATCCCCCTGCCTCAGCCTCCAGGCTGGCTTATGTTTTTGTTGTTGTTTGTTTCATTTATTTATTTGGTTTTTGAATCATGGTCTCACTGAGTAGCCCTCGCTGGCTTAGAACTCTCTATTTAGACAGGCTGGCCTCAAACTCAGTTACTCACCTGCCTCTGCCTCTGGGGTAAGTGCCGTACACTCCCACAGCCGGCTGGCTTTGGTTCTTACTGTCTTCTCTTCCCTTTCTCCTGTGGGGGTTTTGCTTTTCCCCACAGTCTCTGCTCACACTTTGGGTTCCTCTCTCCAGTCTTACTTTCTGATAGCAGGAAATTGAAGCGTCTTCTGCTAGTGGTACTACTAGCTGTTTGCTTTGGTTTTCTGAGACAGGGTTTCACACTATGTAGCCCTGGCTGTCCTGGAACTCACTATATAGACCAGGCTGGCCTTGAACTCACAGAGACCTGCCTTTGCCTCGATGGTGCTGGAACTAACATGCAACCCTATTCATAGCTTGCAGTTTTTTAAAAATACATACATACATATATATACATATATATATATATATATATATATATATATTAAGATTATTTCTTGGCCTTAACATTAAAAGACTCTAAGTTGGACCTTTCTTGTTTCTCAAACCTGTAAAGTGGCTTGTTGTTGTTGTTGCTGTTTTATTTTGCTTGTTTTTTTGAGACAGAGTTTCTCTATTTGATTCTGGCTGTCCTGGAACTCACTCTGTAGACCAGGCTGGCCTTGAACTCAGAGATCTGCCTGCCTCTTCCTCCCAAGTACTGGGATCAAAGGTGTGCGCTACCGCCCATTAAGCGGCTTTTTATATATCTGTTCTCAGTTCAGTTCTCCCTTTGTAGATAACTCAAAAGAAAACAGATGTATCATCCTTTGCCTGCCATCCAGCCCTCTAATTGTATGTCCAGGCAGTCCCACATTGTGTGGCCATCTAAGCTAATGTGCTAAGTGACTTGAACAATTTAGAAAACTAAGTAGCTAAGTTTAGTTAAGAGAAAACACAAGCAAACTGTGTAAGTCTCAGAACTAGCAGGTTTGCACATGCTTGACAAATGAAGGCTGCAGAGTAAGTCACCAAGCAGACGGACATTTGATCCATCACGCCGACACAAGATGGGCAGACAGGCTGCTGGCACAGTGATATGCAAGAAATATGGGAGTCGGTCCTTAGGAAATTAGAACCTGGTTTTGTATAGATGCTGAAATAGTGACCATTCACTTTCTGGGGTCCTTTAAATGCAGGAAGCTTGTCTAATAAACCTCCCCTCTCCCCTCATTTGCCTTGTATAAACGAAAGTGAATGAGGGAGAGGAGAGAGCAGTGCAAGCGTAAGCCGGAGCCTGGCACTGGGTGTCTTCCTGAGGCATGCTCCATCTTGTTTTGTGTGACAGCGTCTCTTAGTGAACGTGGAGCTCATCAGTTCCTTGCTGACCAACAACCTTCCATGATCTGCCTGTCTCCACCCCTCCAGCAGTACAATCATAGACATCACCATGCCCAACTTTTACCTGGGTGCTGAGGATCCGAACTCAGGTCCTTAGGTTTGTATGGCAGACCCTTAACTTCTCACCTTCTCAGCCAGTATAGTCAAACTAGAAAGTTTATTTCTGTAATTCCTGTCTTACAAAATCTCCCCTTTCTCCTTTGCTGTTACTCCATAAATATATGGAGCTGAACTCTCCCCTACTCTGACAAAGGAGAGTGACTAAATGCTGACCTGTGTCCCAGGTCTTTCTCCCAAATGTTGTTAGTTTCTTATGAATGTACATAGTATAGAAGAAGGGCTGGGAAGGTAAACCCAAAGACCAAGTTCAGATCCCTAGCGCCCAAGGGGAAGGCCAGACCTGGCAGTGCACACCCCTGACCCAGTACTGGTGAGATAGACTGGGGGTGAGGTAGAGGGTGTGACCTTCTCAAAAGACAAGGAGGACAGTGGTAGAGGGAGACCCCCAAATGTCAACCTCTGGCCTTTACACACATGAGTTCTCTCTCTCTCTCTCTCTCTCTCTCTCTCTCTCTCTCTCTCTCTCACACACACACACACACACACACACACACACACACACACACTTGTATCAGATGCTATTCTGAGACCCCCTACAATGGTATACATAGGTAGGAAGGACACCAGCTTTCTCTCTGAGTACAGCTCTTGATCAACCTAATCTGGAGCTTGTGAAGGCTTCTGTTAGGCAGGGTTATGAAGGCCTCAGCAGAGCTTCCTAAGCATTTTCAGGACTTGGCAGAAGATAGTGGAGTATGACCAGAAGTTTGGTGTAGACGGAAGCTAACGGCATCCTGGCACATGCCTGTATTCCTGGCAGTCAGGAGGCAGAGAGGGGAGCCTGGCCACAAGTTCCCTACCTTGACTGACATTGGTCCTGTGCATTTGGATACCTTAGATGAAATCCCGCAGTCCATGTCCTGTCCTCTCTCTAAGCGCCCCCACTCTATGTGGTTGTTGCCATTAATCTTCAGGGTCCGTCACCACTGATTTAAGTCAAGCCTCGCCACTCCATACTTGACTGTGCCCCATACTCCACATTGATTCCAGTTAAAGGTTCCTGCCAGGTCACCTTCTCCTGTGCGGCATGGCCTTTGAGATGGGATCATTTCCTCCTCCACTCCATGTCCATTGCCGTTTCACTGAAGTGCCGCCCTTTGAGCGTTA
>CABHPR010112090.1:0-23160 GCA_902168415.1 Peromyscus melanophrys | reverse complement strand
ACCACCCGGTCCTCAAGATAGTTTTAATTTGCATTTTCCTTATGGCTAAGGATGTTGAACTTAAGAAAAAAAAGAATTTCTCTGTCATTCATTTGTCATCTTTTGAGAACTCTCTGCTTAGTTCCATGTTGTATTTTTAAATGGATTGTTTTTCTTCTTTGATGTTTAGTTGTTTTGAGTTCTCAAAGATACTTTAAATGGATTTTAAAAATAGATTTTACTTGAAATGCATTATGTTATTGGGAGAGGGGCTTGAGCCAGCATAAATCCAGCCAGAAGCAATAGCAGAATCTAAGATGGCTTTTTGGATTTTTATCTTTAAGTTTAATCCCCAAAGGTACTCTATCAAAAAGTAGTATTCCCGAGATTTAGAGTATTAAAAATAATATGCCAAAAGTTTAACTCAAGGATGTAATTAACTTTTTTGTAACTCATGAATCAGGCAGTTTCATAGCTGAAGAATACATCTCTTGGATATAATAGAGTTGAATACATATGTTAATATACATTATTTGCTTAGCTGAAGATGAGGTGAGTTCAAGTTATTTATCTTGTATACGTTAAAGCACACACACACACACACACACACATATATACATATATATAGATAGATATCATATAAAAATATTTTTTTCAGGACTGACCATTTGATATTGGTAACCAATTGATGTGCTCTTCTGTGGGAAAGACTAATTCTCCTGATCTCAGCATTCCCTAGTTGCCTGTAGTTCTTTGTGTAGGATTGAGGCCTCATGGGCTTTTCCCCATCCACATTAGCATATCTATCGGTGTCATCCTTGTTCGGCTCATGTTTAGGCAGTCATGTTGGTGAGTCTTTATGGGTGCAGCTTCTGACATTCCTAGGAGACACAATCTCATGGCAAATTTTCTGTTCTCTGGATTTTGCAAATTCTTTGGCCCACATTCTTTAGCCTGGGGTACAGGAGTTGCATTATAGATTGTGACTAAGTTCCACAATTCTGCATTTTGACCTTTTCACTATTATTCCATTTCTCCAAACACTGTTTTCTCACATGTGAGATATACAAAATAACTATTTCATCTACTTGGAATTGTTGTAAGAATCAAATAAAATATTGTTAGTGTTTAATATTTATGTTTCAGGAAAAACCTGTCATGAGTTAAAGTGAACTGACTCAGTGTGTAAAGGTATCTGTTGTTACTAAGCCCGATATCCTGAGTTTGATCCCCAGAACCCACATAGTGGAAGGGAAAAACCAAGTTCTGCAAGTTGTTCTCTGACTTTCACATCAATGCCTCATGAACGCACTAATTAATTGTTGTAATAAAATATTTTTGCAAAAAGTGCACTGAAACTTAACCTTTAAAGGTACTGATATTAAGACATGGGGACTCTGTGACATGATTAAGTAATGGATACTCTACCTTCATGTACGGGATTAGTGTTCCCATATCAAGATTTGAGGACCCTTGTTTGCCCTAATTGTTTCTTCTTCCATGTGAGGATACAGCAAGAATCACCATATATTAATTGCACTTGACATTGAACTCTGTTAGTACATAATATGGTATTCTCCAGTCTTCAGAACCATGAGAAAGAAATTTATACTTTATCAGTTATCCACTCTTACAATGGCATCTCCCATTTATACATAAGGAATAAAATATGGCATAGGAAGTGCTTGAAGGAAGCATATCGATGAGATTTCCTATTTAATTCAGAGTACCCAGAAGGCTGAGTTCAAAAGTAGCTGTGACAAAAGCTGGAGTGAGACTGTAAGTGCCTCTGAGTGCTTCATGAACTCAATAATTCATTAATGGAGAATTCACAAGCTCACTCTAGAATTAACAACAAATTTCCTTTGTAGGAATTCAAGAATGGAGGGCTTGACTCCTTTAAAACTGATAAATACTCTATATGCTGAAGATGTGCTAATAGGTGAGTTGAGACAAGTTCACAGAAGGTAATGCCAGAAGGGTATTTCAAGACTCTTACTTAGGTAACCTGTTTATCTCTTACCATTAGATATAAACAAGTCTGACGTGCTGCACTTTATGATAGAGAGTTGAATACAATCTTGTAATAACATCCATTAATTTAGCTGCAATCACATCTTAATTAATAAGAGGAGTGACACTTGAATTTTCTTAATGTCTAACACAAATGATCATGCAGTCAGGACAGACACGTTATTTTAAGGATGAAGAGATAAAATGTGCATGCCACCTATAAATTTTGTGAAATGGTCAATTAGTTTCTTTGTAAAAGAACACTGTTTTGGAAGGGGGAAGGTAATAGGGAGAAAGAGACTATATTATTCCCACACACATTGTTGTAAAACCATGGTTGTTTCCCTCCACCCCACAAACACTTTACACAGCTTTATATAGTCGGTGCCACAAAATATACCAAGCAAACAACTGACACATTAGTTAAGAGGCCTTCTATTTTACTTTGACAGTTCGTGATAATGGAATTTAATTGTGGAAAAAAGAGAATAATTTTAGCTGAATGTCATTTGGTTCATTCAAACTGGGAATCAGGGACATTTTTAACAAAGGTTTTGAAACTTCTTTTGAAATCAGGAAGCTGCTATGCACAGATAAGAGGAGAGGTTTGAGGATTCTCTATCAGAAATTTCAAGGTTTTTTCCATCTGCTTTTTCACATTAACTGGTAATTATCCAGAAAGGCACATAATAGTGAGGAAATGACAGAAGCCAACAAAGGTTTTCCTAAGATATGTAAATTGTCAGTGATCGGCAAGGTGCAACAGAAAGGCTTTCTACAGCACAATTATTTATGCCAGTTCAGTTTGCTTTTAGGTAGCAGTTACTGCCCGCTGCAGAGCAGCTCCTTATCACCAGCTCTGCACATTAGCTTTCACGAGTCACTAAGAAAACGTGGCGAAAAGGTTGTTTAAAAGGCTGGTGCTTGTCCCTTATTTAGAGATGGGTTTCTGAGAAATAGTATTTTGATGGTGAGGCTGTCACATTAAACAATAAAAATGTTCTTTAATTTTTCATATGGTGTGGGTGGAGAGGTTGTATACATATTTGTGTATGTATGTGCTATATATACATGCATATACATATATAACATTATATATATGTATATGTATATATATACATATAAATACAGCATGGATGTGAATTATATGAAGACCTTGTATATAACCAAATGATGCATCCTAAGGTTAATTTCAAATTCTTTTCTAGGAATGCCTTAATGTAAAGTCCTCTTTGGTTTGTTTACAGAACCTTTTCTGGCCAATAAAGTTTGGCTAGGGCTGACAAAGAGAAATACCCTATCAAATCTGTGACAGGTCCACAGTCCTGGCTTCTCTCTCTTCATACTTGCTTTGGTCTATATACAGTGTTAATCATATAACATATATTATATATCATAGTATATTAATACAGATAGCATATATAAATATATAGTGTGTATATATTCACAGATACAGCAAGATGAAGAATCTTAATGTTAGAAAAAATAGTTGCAGTGATGTTTTATTGCATCCATCATAGTTGGAAATTTTACTAAAAATGAACTAAAAGTTTTTATAGAAAAGTGAACTCACCGCATCTGAACAATGAGCCTATGAGATGTTTATTACTATTTCTACCTCCAGATGAGGAAAGAGAACCAGAAAAGCTTAACTGTTTAAACCTACATTTGAAGTACTAAGGTATACCTATTCCCTGGAGTCTATTGCTTCATGAACTAAAAGACAGCTATTTAAAAATGAATATTGGGATCTCTGCATCTGCTTCCATCTGCCAGGCCAAGTTCTGGGAGTCCAGTTGAAGAGAGGGTATCCATCAGTATGATCACTGGGATAAGCCAGTTCAGTTCAGGCACCCTCTCCACTATTTCTAGTAGTCCAAGCTGGGGTCAGCCTTAAAGTTAATCTTTGATTTTCTTGAAATCCAAATAGTTTAAGAATGACAAATATAAACTTACAGCACATGATTTTATAGATATAAAAAATGAAACATGCTTCGTAGTAGAAGACGTATATGCATGTGTACAGACCTTCATTATACATGTATATGTGTGTATGCTTTTATTTTTATCACTCTTTCTACTTATTTTACATAATCTGAAGTTTGCAGCCTATTAAGCCAAACTTTGTATAGTAACTCTCTGAAATAACTACAGTAACATAGAAAACATACAAGAGATAACAGTTTTGAAATTATCATATCCAGATGGCAGGCTTAATATCAGCTGGTAGTTTTTTCTAATTCTTCATATTTCTTCACAAAGCCTAGGATAAAGAATTTCAAAAGCTCATAAATTTATGGAATATTAACTACTTAATGGCAATAGAGTTGAAAGGACATTTTTCTGGAGAAAGTCTACCTTCTGTTTCTTAAGTTCTGAGTGGATGATGTCAATGAAGCCATGCTGGTGCAATCTTATATCCTCTTTAGACTTTCAAAATAGTAAAACATTACAATTCATGTTGGAGATATATGCTAATCAATTTGGTTCACTATAACAAAATAACTGAGAATGTGTTTAAATGAGAAAGTATTGTTTTAGAACAATCATTCAACACATGGCTGCTTGGCTTTCTTCCTTTCTTCCTTCCTTCCTTTCTGTCTGCCTGCCTTCTTTTCTTTCTTTCTTTCTTTCTTTCTTTCTTTCTTTCTTTCTTTCTTTTCATTGCCAAGCTTGTGATGGGACAGAACATCATGACTGGGAGCATGAATTGGTACAAAGTTGTTCACCATTAGCATCCAGAAGGCAAGTGGTGGAGAAAGTATCTAAAATCACTCTCAGTGATACTACAAAAATTACCAGTGATGGCCCAACTCCTACCAGCAGATTCAGCTACTCGTTTGTCAAAAGATTAGCCATTGAAGTCAGTGCCCTCGTGATTAGATTGTTTCTCAAAAGCACCAACAACTGGGGATCAGGCCTTCCAATATGGGCATTTTGAGCAGACAGCTCATATTAATCTATAACCAGATAGAATTCAGGGCTTTGTGTATGCTTCCTCAACATTCACCATTGATATGTGCCCCTAGCTCCTATTTTAACGTTCCTACTAGTCAGTCCGGGGGCTTTTACCTTCATGCCTCTAACATAAACAAAATAAACTCCTATTTTCAGTATCTTAGTATCTCTGTAGTGATGCACATTAGTTTCTTTGGAGCTTAAGTTTCAAGTAATTTAAGTGGAAGTAAATTGATTGGTTTTATGGAACTGCTTTTCAAAGGACATAGAGAAGATAAGTGTCAGAATTTACTCTAAACTTCATTTCACTACTCTAGGATGCCTTTAAGTCACTCAACACTTAGAAAAACCCTTATGAATCATTACATAAACTTGCAGACATAAAATAATAGCAAGACTTTATAGGTATTTTCAATATGATGCATCCATCACAAGTTATGATTAATACCAAACAAATGTCTTTCCATCAATTTTTATCTCAGTATCTGTTAATATCTCTCAAGTAACACTTTTGGATCTATTGATATGTGATCTGAATAAAATCAAAGAGTGTTGTACTTCATTTGGCCATTTATTCACATTATAAGAAGCATTGTATAAAACATAAAATAGAAAAATGGCTTTACTTATAATTCTGGACAAAATCGTTGAGAAAGTCCACCAACACTTTCCTTACAGCAGTGTCATACACCTATGTAGATTCAGCTCTGGATCCGAGAGGTAATAAAGGAGTAAGTCTTGATCTGCACCAGGGCCAAGACATTAGGGTAGGGAATCATAATTGATAAAGACTAATTTTCAGAGAGTCCTGTTACACCTCCATAACGCCTTTAGTGTTATACTCAGTAGAAACCTTGCAAATGAAAAAAAAACTGTATATGAGCAAAGTTATCAGTTAAAGGTATACTGTTATAAGAGTATTAAACTTTATAATATCACCCTTATTTTACCTAAAAAACAAAACTAATTAGTATGTGAATAGAAATTACTCTTCATGAGAAAATAATTAAGACCTATCTGCAAAATAGTCCATATTCCCAAAAGAAGACATCAAGCAAGACAACTTAAGATAAGCAAATGTGGTAAAACTACAGCTTTCCTAACAATAGCAAGAAAAAGATGCTTCAAAGAATATCAAATGAAAGAGGAAATGTACTAACAGTCACCACAACAATTCAAGGATACACAATAAGCTTTTATCTTCATACTCTTCATATGGCAACAAGTTGTATAACTTAGAAGATATTTAATGTAGTAAGAATTTTTCTTCCTATTCCCATGGGGTCTTCATTTATCATGCTCTCTTTTTCCTTGTTCTCCCTCTCTGTTCTTGATCCAGCTGGGATCTCCCGCTCCCCTAAGCTCTCTTTTCCTCCACCCTTGCCCTTCATTACCCCCCCCTCACGTCCAGCTTGCTCATGTAGATCTGGATCAGGCCCTCTGGATAAGTGAGACAGTTGATTAACTTGAAAGGTTTGGGAGGCCCCCAGGCAATGGGACTGCGACCTGTCCTTGGTGCATGAGCTGGCTGCTTGGAACCTGGGGCTTATGCAGGGACACTTTGCTCAGCCTGGGCAAAGAGAGGAGGGGACTGGACCTGCCTCCATTGAATCTGCCAGGCTGAGTTGAATCCCCAGGGGAGTCCTTGCCCTGGAGGAGATGGGAATGGAGGGTGGGCTGGGGGGAGGGTGGGCTGCGGGTTAGAGGAGGGAGGATAGGGGAATCTGTGGCTGATATGTAAGATTAAATTAAATTATAAAATAAATTAAAAAAAGAATTTTTCACAAAACCATAAGAGAAAAAAATTGCCAATAATATAATATATAACTTAGTTAGGGTTTCTATTGCTGTGAAGAGATCCCATGACTATGGCAATTCTTATAAAGGAAAGCATTTAATTGGAGGTGGCTTACAGTTTAGTCTGTTATCATCATGGCAGAAAGCATGGTGGCACGCAGGACCACATGGTGCTGGTGAAGGAACTGATAGTTACACATCTAGATCCACAAGCAACAGTAGGAAAAGGAAGTGAACCAGTAGGATTTGCTTGAGCTTCTGAAACCTCAAAGCCCCCCCTCCCCCCACCAGTGACACATTTCCACTAAGGCAACATATATTACAACAAAGCCACAGCTCCAATAATGCCACTCCTTATGAGTCTATGGGGGCCATTTTCATTCAGACCACTACAACATATGATGACAGTGAACCTGTAATTAAAAAAATTATAAGTGCTTAGGGTCAAATGGTTTTACTGTTGACTTTTTCCAAATGCTTAATGGAGACTAGCTTCAACATAATGTAACAAATTCTTTAAAATTTCAGCAGCACTGAAATTTGTTCACTTCCAAACTCATTTCATGATGCCAGCATTATTCTGATCCCAAATAAGGCAAAAAAACATTGCAAAAGGCAGCAGAAAAATGGAACATGATAAAAGTGTGATATATACTTTTCAACCTATGCAATTCAAAATGAGTTATAGATATTAGCAGAATTAAAGATAAAAATGATTATTTTAACAGTTTGTGAAAAAGCATTTGATAAGATTTAGGATACAACCACGATAAAAAGTAGGGGCTAACAAAGTCATGGGTCTTTGAAAAGAACCTACTGCTGCCACTTTACTGGAGCAGTATAATTCCTAATTACATTCTAAACATTATTCTAATACCCACAGATAAATGTATCTCTTACTCCTCATCAAAGAATCTTCTCCTTTTAACAAAGGGAGATTACCACAGAAAACCATAACTGGACACAATACAGATCAATAGATCATGGGGTGCCCAGCCCCCATGTAGATGCATTCACAGCACAGCTCCTGCACTTAAGGCTCAGGGAACATCATAAGAGAGGGAGTGGAAGGATTATAAGAGCCATTAGGAAATCTGCTATGAGACTTTGTCTCCAGGAAATGGCTGCCTAAATAAGACCTGAACACTGATAATATATAAAAAAAATAAATAAATAAAAAAAAATAAAAAAAACCCAAAAAAATGCTAACATAAAAGGGAGAAAATCTCATAGGACCTCAGTCTTAGACAAAGAACTACAAGCAACTAGTGACTGCTGAGAGAGGGAGAATGAACCTCTCCCAGAGATGAACTCCTAACTGGTTATACAGTACAAAGTGGTCAGCCCTGAAAAAAACTTCATATACTTATAAATAACAAAAATGGACTCATTAGGATATATAATACAAAATACATACAAAATAATTTATATATACAATATAAAATACAAAATACACACACATATACATATATATATATATATATATATATATATATATATATATATATATATATAAATGCCAGCAATTTAAAAGACTAGGAATACTATAGAATTTCTTCACTATAATGAATGTTATATGCAAAAACCCTATAGCTAGCATAATAATTAACAGCAAAAATATGAAAAATTTTCCTTTAAGATCAGGAACAAGGCAAAGATGCCCTCTCTTATAGTTTCCATTGAACACAGTACTTGGCATTCAAACCAGTATAATTTGGAATATAAGGTACAAAATAAATAATTAAACACAAAAATTACTAGGTAAATAAAAAATAAATAATGAAATTCATTGAGTCATGGTGGTAGATACCTGTAATCAGGATCAAGCCTAGCTTTAGTTTCACAGTAAGCTTTAAAGCAACCACGTTTGCCTGAGATCCTTTTTCCCAAAAAAATAAGGTAAAGTAACATAAAATAAAGCAAAATTTCAAAATCAAAATGAATGGTTTCTTGGAATTTGGCCTTGTGTTGCAGGCTCAGGGCTACTCTGGTTCTTTCACACTGACCCTTCAGCTATTCCTACTACACCATATCTATTCCTTGCGACTCCCCAGAAACTCAGAGAACCTCTTTTTATCAGGGGCCCCCACAGCCACCACACTTGGGTGGGACCCAGGTAGATTACCTATGCCCCTGTTCCTTTCCTCTGGCATTGCTAGAGTGTCTTAGACCTGCTACTGCCTATCCACCTCAGCTACTCCCCCTAGCTCACCTACATCCCTTTTAAGAAACATTGCTACCCTGTTACCTATGCATCCCACTGTACCAATCTTTGGCTACTTGGGTCTGAAATTAGAGCTCCAACCAGAACTTCAGGTTTGGGACTAGCTAGAGTCTGGACCCTAAAATCCAGAGTGACCCCAAGACTGAAAAGCAAGCATCATTGTTCTTGTACACAATCTATTAGATTGTAGCAACAACAAAAGAATAGAACACTCACCCAACAAAGGTGAGCTCAGATATCTACACCAGGAAACATGACAAACGTCTTAACTTCAGACGCCTACATCTCGGCACAAAAACAAACATGAATAATCAATGTAATATACTCTTAGAGAAGCCAGCGACCCTGTTATAATATGCCCCAAGAAAACAAATTTAGCTGAAGCATCAGATAAAAACTCCAAAATAGCAATTATGAACACATTCAAGAACCTTAAAGATAATATGAATAAATGCTTCAATGAAGACAAATGAAAACATAAACAAAGCTTAAAACAGAAGGAAGAAAACAATTGAAGAAAGAAAGCAGAATTTATCAAAGAAATAGAATCACAAGGGAAAAGCTAAAATGAAATAAAACTTGAAATGAAAAATTCAGGAAGTTAAAAAGATTAAAAGACATGGAAGAACGAATTTCAGGTGTTGAAGATGAGGATAGGTGTTGAAGATGTTGAGATAAGAAATGGATAGCTCAGGCAAAGAAAATGTTAAATGTAAAATAATTTGGTCACAAATCACCAAAGATATCTGGGACACTATGAACAGGCTAAACAGGAATAACAGGCATAGAGAAAGGACCAGAAACCAAGGTCAGGGTCAGACATAGAATATAATTTAAACAAAAACATGGGGAAATTTCCCCAAGGTAAAGAAAGGAATGTCAGCCGGCGTTGGTGGTGCATGCCTTTAATCCCAGCACTTGGGAGGCAGAGGCAGGTGGATCTCTGTGAGTTCAAGGCCAGCCTGGACTACAGAGTGAATTCCAGGAAAGGCGCAAAGCTACACAGAGAAACCCTGTCTTGAAAAACCAAACTGAAAAAAAAAAAAAAGGATGTCTATCAAGGTGCAAAAGGCACACAGAACACCAAATTCAGGACCAGAAAAGAAACTTCCCATGACATATGATAATCAAAATACAAAATGGCAGAACAAGAAAAAAATATTGAAAGCTATAGGAAAAAAGACCAAGTCATATATAAAGGCAGGTCCATTAGAGTAACATGTGACTTTCCAGTGGAGACTCTGAAAGCCCGAAGGGCCTGGACGGATGTTCTACATGCTCTGGGAGACCACAGATTCCAGTATAAAATACCCTATCGAGCAAAACTGTCAATCACAATTGATGGATAAAGAAAACCATTTCATGATAAAAACAAATGTAAATAATTATTGTCCACCAAGCAAGATTTACGGAAGACATTAGAATTGGAACTTTTTTTCCCAACATAATATTTTTATTTATTTAGGAATTTCACATAATACACCCCAATCACATTCACTTCCCAGTCCTCCTAGTTTCAACCCCACTCTTGTTACCTCCCCCCCAGAAAAAAAACAAGAAGAAAAAATATACCAAGTCCAATTTGTGTTGCCCATATACTCACTGGAGCATGGTCCAATTGAAGTGGCCAGCCCTTAAGGATAATTGAGTTTTTTCCTTCCCACATCTGCACCAGAAACCATCAACTGTGAAGAGTTGCATTTCAGGATCCCTATCACAGTTTTTAAGAGTTCTCTTCAATGGCTTCCTGTCTAGACTGTTTTTGGGTGATAAGGGGTTGAACTTTAGTATGAAGAGAGAGCTAACTACACTAAAGAGGACACAAGGAGTAAGTAATATTAGATCAGTCCATTGAAAGAGAAGGAAAAACCCCTACCATCACAAAAAAGTAACAGAAATTAATAATCCCTGCTCAGTAATAACTCTGAATATTAGTGGTATTGATTCTCCAACAAAAAGACAGAAATATTACAGACTAGAAAATAGGATACTTCTTTCTGCTGTATCCAAGAAACACACATGACCATCCAGGAAATATATCACCTTAATGTGAAAGGATGGGAAGGGAGCATTCTAAGCCAATAGAATCAAGAAGTAAGCAGGTTTAGTCATTTTAATATCTGACAAGATAGACTTCAACTCAAAACTAATAAGAATAGATAAGGACGGCCACTACATACTAATTAAAGAGAAATTTCATCAAAATGATATTACAAGTCTAAACATTTATGTACTAAACATAAAGGCATCCAAGTTCAGAAAAGAAATACTCCCACATCTACAAATCACATATCGATCCTAAACAATGTTAGTGGGTTACTTCAATATACCACTCTTGCCAACAGACATGTCATCTGGACAAAAATTAATCAGGAATACTGGAGTTAAATTAAGATCATAAAACAAAGGGAACTAATAGACATCTACAGAACATTCCATGCAAACACTAAAGAATGTATGTTCTTCTCAGTATCTCTTAGAACTTTCTCCAAAATTGACTGTAAATTAGGACAAAAAAAGTCTTTTTGACCCAGGGCCACATATACACAGATACTTAAAATTAGAAGGTAAACATTTTAATGGATGGACTTGTTCATTAGCTTATCAGTAGAAATAATTGCATAATATATTCTTATGCAGAAAGTTCTTGTGCTCTTTAAATTCTTACATTTTTATCATAAACCTGTGAAAATGTAGAAAATTTAAAAGATAATAAGTTCAGGAAGCATACATAGACATTTTTAACTGAAATTTAAGGAATAATCACACAGTATATAATAAAACATATGAGAAAATTCTAGAAAAACGAACTGTTTTTCCTATTATATGACACAACATGAAACAATCTATAATCTTAGAGTCACACTAAGAAATTCTCCAGATAACCTCTCCAGCAAATACTAGTTAAATGACTTCAAATTTATTTTTGCTCTGACAAAAATATATACTTGGATGTACTTGGATAGTAGATATACTTGGATGTAGATTATATGACAAGGTGAAAAGATCAATCCCACAAAACATCCCATTCTTCTGATGTCAGTTGCACGCACATGTTTTGCTTTGTGTTTTTTACCTTCTGCTATAAATTAGTTCTCCAGGTACCCTTCCTTGAGTTCAAATAATTTGTGAGAAGAAAAATAGAAAGGAAGAAAAGAAGGGAGACAGGGAGGGAGAAAGTAAGGAGGAAGGAAGGAAGGAAGGAAGGAAGGAAGGAAGGAAGGAAGGGAGGGAGGGAGGGAGGGAGGGAGGGAGGGAGGGAGGGAGGGAGGGAGGGAGGGAGGGAAAGACAGCTCACAAACTGTTTCAGGGGAGCAAGTCTCAGCACAGAAACAAAAGTATTATGAGAAGCCACAACAGCATGCTCCATAAGAAAAACTACTAATCCATCCCATATCTGTTTTCTAATAGGCACCCAACAGCCACCACACTCAATAGGGACACAAGTAAACTACCAGAATCCTCTTTTCTGTCTTCCATCCTTGTCTTTCTAGGGGTATCCATAATCATACCTTCACCAGTGTCCCAGCACATCTACATTCCTCTGTGATGTGCTACCATCTCCAGGCCCAGTTCCTACCAGGACCCCATAGCCATGCCACCAAACATGGTATGGAACTGGATACTATACCTGCACTGTCCAAGCTCTCCTTACTCTACTACAGATGATCTTGTCATATCCAGCCTCCAGGCCTTGCCCAGAAATCGTATCCTCTGTCCAGATCCAGTTCAGTGAATTCCTAATGAACTTTCTTAACCCTAATATGCCTGTATCCCCCCCTCATACCCAGACCTAGGCCAAGATGTGCTCTGAGGAACACAGAAATCAAAGAAACAATCATAAACTTCATCAAAGAATTCAAGAAATTTAAAAAAGACACAAACAAATAGTTCTATGAACTTAACAAGAATAGTAACAAGCACCAAAGTGATGCCTAAGGAAACACAAATATACAGGTAAATGACATGATGAAAAGACTTCAAGATTTGAAAGCTAAATTCAATATACAGACAGAAATACCGAAGAGAATGTCAGTTGAAATGAATGGAAGCAATGATTAAAGATTAAAGATTAAAGATTAAAGAGCAGATGAAAGAGCAGAAGAAGCATAGCCAAATGACTCTATAAATGAAGCAAACAAAGCTCTACTTACTGAAACAAAACTAAGAATGCAAACCAAAACAACAATAGCAACAAGAAAATGAATGCAATCAACGCATACTTCTCACTAATTACTCTAAATATCAATGGCCTCAACTCTCCAATCAAAAGGCACAGGTTAGCAAATGCCTTAAGAAACAAAATTATATTTCTACTATCATGGATACTCTTATTTAAAAATAAACATCCCTTAAAATGAAGGATAGCAAAAAAAAAGGATTTCAAGCAGATGGAACAAGGAAGAAAGCAGACATATTTAAGAGTAGTTAAAGATATGTTACAATTTTTATGCTGTGGAATATTTGTTTAATGACACAAAGATGTGTTGCATTCTTCTGTGCTGCATTTGTTTAACTCTGTGAAGCTGTGTTGCTTTGCCTGTCTAAAACACCTGCTTGGTCTAATAAAGAGCTGAATAGTTAGGCAGGAGAAAGGATAGGTGGGGCTGGCAGGCAGAGAAAATAAATAGAAGGAGAGAAGAGGGAGGAGTGAGAAGGAAAAGGAGGACCCCTGGGGGTCCACCGCCCAGCTGCACAGCAATCCAAGGAGTAAGAAGTATAGAAAGGTAAAAGCCCAGAGGCAAATGGTAGATGGGATAGCTTAAGAAAAGCTGGCTAGAAATAAGCTAAGCTAAGGCCGAGCATTCATAAGAATAAGCTTCTGTGTATTTATTTGGGAGCTGGGTGATGGGCCCCCAAAGAACAAAGTGGAAAAAAAAAACTACAGACATTCTATACTGATAACTGACAGAATAGATATCAACAATAGCAACAACAAAATGAGTGCAATTAAAACTAATCAGAAGAGATAAAGAATGACATTTCATTATAATCAAGGTAAAAATTAACCAATAAGAAATTACGATTTCTGAACACAAATGCTCCAAACTCTAGTTTACTTGATAACACAAAAATGCAATCCCAATAAAAATTCCCATCTCATTTATCACAGAAATAAGAAAAAAATCTTAAAATTCATATGGAAACACAAGAGATCCCAGGTAGCCAAAACAACCCTGAGAAAAAAGAACTATACTGGAGGAATGGTCATTCCCTATCTCAAAATGTATGATAGAGCCATAGTAACAAGAAGAATATGGGACTGGCACAAAAACATCCACACACATATGCTCAGTGCTAATTGGACTCAGTGGGTTATAAAAAGAAAAGAAAGAAAAGCATGTAAAGTCAGAAGGGTAATATGGGAGGGATAGGAGAAAAATTGCAGTAGGGTTGAGCATGGTCAAAATACATTGTATACATTATGTACTCAAAAAATAGGTAAAAGATGACTTTAAAATAGGGAATCTGTACAGTTGAAGAAAGAATGATACAACTGATCCAGTCTGAGTAATATTAGAACATTTATTTTTAAAAAATTACAGAACAAGTCTGGACTGGATTTTCTGAGCATATATTATAGCTTTCATTTTAGCACTTTTATGGGACTCTTTAATGTGTGAACGACAGAGTCTTTAATTCTTGTGTCTTCTCTTGAGGCTCTTTTGTTGGTTTGCCTTGTACATTTTGATGTGATTTTTTTATTTTATCTTATAATATTTATTTTGTTATATTTTGTTGTTAAAACAAAATATACTGAAAATAGTATAAAATTCAACAGCTCAGCAAAATTTATGCAATTAATATTTTAAGCTGAGAATGAATTGGCTAAAAGAACATTTGAAAAAAAAAAACTAATTGAAAATTTCCCCAGCTGACAAAGGTACCAGACTGTTGATCCACAAAGCTGAACAAATCCCCAGTAGTGCACATGCCAAGGGATCCATTTTAAGGCACATAGTAATTAAACTTTGAAACTGAAAATTATAAAATTATCTTAAAAGCATACTCATATAACCTCCAGAGGACTGCCATATAGAATGACAACGGATTTCTCATCTGAAATCACAGAAGGCTGAATAAAATGGGACAAAAATTGGCAAGTGCTGGAAAAAAGAATGACCAATTCAGAATTCAATACCCAATAAAAAAATAGTCTTCAAGAATGCAAAGAAAATAAAGACATTGTCAAGAGACACAGAATTTATTGCTGGTAAATGCACCCTTACAACTATTTGTAAGAATTTTGCGCTGACCAGACTGCTCATCACTGGGTAAAGGCATTTGGTACCAAGATTGATAGTTTGAATTTGATCCCTCAGACCCTACATAATGGAAGGAGAAAACTGGCTCCTGCGAGATATTCTCTGACTTGTGCATGTGCATGTTGTTGCACATGTACGCATATGATTGCTGTCACCCAAAAGTGAATAAAATGTAATAAAGAACCTTTTAGAAAGTATGAAATTCATTTGAAATACAATATCATGACTCAAAAAACACTGAAAGGTGAAAGTGTTTATTTTGGCTTAGAGCTCCAAAAGAATATAGTGTATCACAGTAGGGGAAGACATGGCAACATACATGGGAAGAAGCATGGTGGCAAGAAAGATGTCTTAGTTTCTGTTCTATTGCTGTGAATAGACACCATGACCAAGGCAGCTTTTATAAAAGAAATCATTTAATTGAGGGCTTGCTTATAGTTTTAGAGGGTTAGTCCGTGATCATCATAACAGGAAGCAGACAGACATGGCTCTGGAGCAGTAAGAAGATGAGAGCTTTATGTCATGATCTGAAGTCAGCAAGCAGAGAGAAATAGAGATACAGAGAGAAAGACAGCTACAGAGAGAGATATACAGAGATAGACAGAGACACAGAAACAGAAAGAGAGATAGAGAGGGACAGATATATCTTTAATCTAGAACTTTTAAGGTGGGAAGGTGCACTTTTAATCTAGGCCACACCTTCTGCTGGCAGCCTATATAAAGGACATGGAAGAAGGAAGCTGCTTCCCTTTGCCTGCTTGCTCTTGGCCTTGCTGGCAAATCTATTCCTTCACTAGTATTAAAGCATACTTCTTTAGGATTCTGGTTTATCCTGAAGACCAGCTGAGACATACAACCTCGTTGATTGAACAACTACTGGATTCTTGGAGTTGCATTGGTAGACAGATTTTGTTGGACTAACTGGACCACAGTCTGTAAGTTATTCTCATAAATCACCGTGGTTTTTTTTTTTTTGTGTGTGTGTGTGTGTGTATGTATGTTTGTACGTATGTATGAAGTATCTTGGATAACCTTTCCAATCTGCCAACACCTACAGTTACTGAAGCCTCTCCTGGAAGCTTGGAAAGCACTGAAAGCCAAGCCCATGATGTGAACTGTTTTAAAAATTTGAGAGAAATTTTTTTGATTACTCTCATTCACCAGTTGTGAGAGGCAATGGATTTGGTGACTTTGTACATAAAACTTTTGACAGTTTGTGGAAAAATAAGGAAAATGATGATGCTGTCTGGTTGTTCCTAGCATCTCTAGATAAACTGACAAAGGACAGGAAAGATCTCTGTGATAAAACCAATTTCTAGTATCTCAGGATATGTTGAATAAAAATGAACATAATGATAAATATGACTGATTTCAAATGTTCATAAATCATCTAAAGGTTGCTAAGTTTACCCTGGAAGAGAATCTTCTGTCCAGCAGCCACAGAGCTCAAGTTGCAGAAAATCAAACTGAAGTCCTTATTATAAGGTTGGATGAATTGAAATGAAAATTCAAGTCTCAGGCTCAGAAGGTGTTTATGGTTAAAGTAAGGGCATTGATAGATTAAAAAATAGGATCCTCCAGCCTCAGCAGAGGACTATGGCCACTCCCACCCCATGAAACATCTTTTCTGTCTTTGACTGAGTAAATTAATCTTTCATTATCTACTAAACAAGCAGTGATTTTCTCTGAAGAAAATGCCCAGCAAGACAATACTGATGTCCCTCAGGACCCACCAATAGTTGGATCTAGACCTATAACTAGACTTAAATGTAAGCAGGCTTCTAGACAGAAGATAGAAAGTATAGTCTGTGAGAAGGGGTGATACATTATTAAAGAACATAAGGAGTTTGTTAATTCATTCAAGCAGAAGTCTGGGAAATATGTGTGGGCATGGATTTTAAGGGTGTGGAATAACAGTGAGAGGAACATAACACTGGATCAAGCTGAGTTTATTGATACAGGCCCTCTGTTTGGAGATTCTAGGTTTCATATAGAGGCTGTCACAGTTTTAAAATGTGTCAAAAGTTGGTTTGAACGGCTAGAAAAGCTGAAAGGAAGGCTTTAGAGTTGCCACTGGCCAAGGAAAATTGTAAATCAAAAAGAGTATCACATCCCTGATGAAAATGCAAAATTAGTGCTACCATCAAGGACTTGAAAGACGCAGGGGTGCTAGTTCCCACCACAGCTCCCTTGAACTCACCTATCTAGCCAGTTCAGAAAACAGATGGATCATGTTGACTCTCAAAAACTCAATCAAGTAGTGACTCCAATTGCAGATGCTGTACCAGATGTAGTGTCCTTGCTTGAGCACATTAACACCTCTCCCAGTACACAGTATGCAGCTATTTATCTAGAAAATGCCTTTCTCTTGGTTCCTGTCCATAAGGACCACCAGAAGCAATTTGCTTTCAGTTGGCAAGGCCAGCAGTATACCTTTACAGTTTTGCCTCAGGGATATATTAATGCTTCAGACGGTGTCATAACTTAATTGGAAGGGATCTTGATTATCTATCTTTTCCACAAAACATCACACTGGGGCACTATATTGATGACATTATGCTGATCAGACCAAGTGAGCATGAGGTAGCAACCACTGTGGACATGTTGGTAACACATATGTATATCAGAGGGTGAGAAATAAACCCAAACAAAATTCAAAAGTTTTCCACCTCACTGAAATTCTTAGGACTCTAGTATGTGGGGCATGCAGAGATATTTCTTCTAGGACGAAGGATATGCTATTGCACCAGTCCCCTAGCACCATCAAGAAAGAAGTACAACATTTAATGGGCCTATTTGGATTCAGAATAAAGCATATTCCTTACCTGAGTGTGTTATTCCAGCCCATATAAGTGACTCAGCTGCTAGCTTTGAGTGTGGCCTGGAGTAGGAGACAGATCTTCAACAGATCTTAGATGCTATGCAAGCTGATATACCACTTGGACCATATGATTCAGGAGACCCAATAGTACTTGATATGGCAGTGGCAGATTGGGATGATGTTTGGAGCCTTTTGCAAGCCCCTATAGGCGAATTATAGAAAAGACATTTGGGATTTTGAAGCAAGACTTCTGCAGCATCCGCAGACAACTGTCCCCCCATTTGAGAGACAGTGCTTGGCCTGCTATTGGGTCTTAGTGGAAACTGAACACTTGACAATGAGCAACCAAGTTACCATAAAACCTGAGCTGCCCATCATGAGCTGGGTCCCATCTGACCCATCAAGTCTTAAAGTGAGATGTGCACAGCAGCAATCCATTGTCAAATGGAACCAATCAAGTTACATGAAAATGTTCCCCGAATACCTATGGTTTCTCTTCTGTTACAACGCTTTCTGCTCCCAAACATATACCTATAGTATCATGATGTTTTCTCTGTGATGGGTTGACCAAGGAAGAGAAGACTAGGGCCTGGTTTGCTGTTGGTTCTGCATGTTATGCAGGCAACAACCAGAAGTAGACAGCTGTAGCATTACAACCGCTTTCTGAAACAACACTGAAAGACATGGATGAAGGGAAATCTTCACAGTGGGCAGAACTTCGGACAGCACACATGCTCATAAATTTTGTTTGGAATAAGAAATGGCCAAGTGTGTGATTGTTCACTAATTCAAGGGCTATAGCCAATGGATTTTCTGAATGTTTAGGGACTTGGAAAAAGCATGGTTGAAAAATTGGCGAGAAAGACATCTGCGGAAAAAGAACGTGGAGAGATCACTTTCAATGGACAACGGATGCAAAGATACTTGTGTCTAATGTAAATGGCCATTAAAATGTGATTTCATCACAGGAGGAATTCAATAATCAAGTAGATAATATGACCCTTTCTGTAGAATGTCAACCTCTTTCTCCCTCCACTCATTCCTACCATTGTCCAATGAACCCATGAATAGGGCAGCCACGGTGGTAGAAATGGAACTTATTCATGGGTTCCACAACAAGGACTGACATTGCAAAGACTGGCCTGGCTACAGCTGCTGTTGAGTGCCAAATATGCCGACAACAGAAACCAATACTGAGCCCCAGATATGGCACCATTCCTCAGGGTGACCAGTCAGCAACCTGAAGGCAGGTTTACTAGACTGGACCACTTCCGTAGTGGAAAGCACAACATATTGTCCTTGCTGGAGAAGATATTTATTCTGCCTGTGGATTTGCCTTCCTGCATGTAAGGCTTCTGCCCAGACTACCAGTCATGGATTTACAGAATGCCTTATCCCCCATCATAGTATTCCACACAGTATTGCTTCTGACCAAGAAACTCACTTCATAGCCAGAAAAATGTGACAGCGGGTCCACGATCATGGGATCAGCTGGTCTTACCACATTCCCTACTATCCTGAAGCAGCTGGTTCAATAGAAAGATGGAATGGCCTGTAGAAAAAACAGTACTAATTAGGTGGCAGCAGCCTGGAGGACTTGGGCAGGATTCTCCAGAAGGGACTTTATGCTTTGAGTCATCACATAATACATGGTACAGTTTCTCCCATAGCCTGAGTTCACAGGTAGAAGGATAAAGAGGTGAAGAGAGAATGGTTCCACTCACTATCACCCCTAAACTAGGAAAATTTTAGCTTCCTGTTCCCAAGGACCTTAAGGTCTTCTAGCCTAGAAATTTGATTCCAGATTGAGGAGAGCTCCTACTAGAAGACACAACAAATATTCCATTGAAGTGGAAGCAGATTTCCCTCTGGCCACTCTGGGTTTCTGATGCTGTAAGCCAATAGGCTAAGAAAATAACAGTGTTAGGAGGGGTGATTGATTCAGATTACCAAGGGGAAATTGGAATGCTTATCTATAGTGTTAGTAGGAAAGACTATGTCTGGAGAGTAGGAGATCCATTAGAATGTCTCACGGTACCACCATGTCCTATGATTAAAGTCAGAAACTGCAACAGCCTAATCCAGGCAGGATGACAAAAGGCACAGACCCTTCAGGAATGAAGGTATGGGTCACTCCTCCAGGAAAAGAGCCAAGACCTGCTGAGGTCCTTATTGAGAGTTGCGGAAATACAGAATGGGTAGTAAAGGAAGGTATTTATAAATACCATCTAAGGCTACATGACCAGTTGCAGAAATGAGGACTATAACTGACATAAGTATTACCCTCAAATTTTTAAAGAATGTGTTTGTACAAATATGTGTGCTTTCTTTCCCCAATTTCTTTCTTTCTTTCTTTTTTTTTTTTTTTTTTTTTTTTTGGTTTTTGGAGACAGGGTTTCTCTGTGTAGCTTTGCGCCTTTCCTGGAGCTCACTTGGTAGCCCAAGCTGGCCTCGAACTCAGAGAGATCTGCCTGCCTCTGCCTCCCGAGTGCTGGGATTAAAGGCGTGCGCCACCAACGCCCGGCTCCCCAGTTTCTTTATCATATAATGCAGCATTAATTAAGAGAATATCAGTGATTATCTTATTTAAGTTTGAGATGCTAGAAGAATGTCCCTCAAGGTACAGTTCCACCTATTCTAAAATTTATAATGTGTTTGCAGTTATATAAGAGATAGTTATCATGTTTGGTATAATTATGACCTGGTTAAATTATATAATGCATTCACTGTTTTACATAGGATGGTTATATCATGTTAGGCATAATTATGACCTGGTCATTGTTTTCATTTGGAAACTAAGCATGGTATAAGTAAATATGTTTGTGTGTCAAGTTGGCAAGGGGTGGACTTGTGATGGCAATTCTTGGCTACATCTAGGTTTAACTAAAACCCAAGTGAGTGGGTACACCTGTGTGGAATTTTTCTTAATTAAATCATTTATAATTGGAAGAAAAAAAATTAGTCTGAATCTTTTGAGGTGGAAAGATACACCTTTAATCTTGGCCAAACTTTCTGCTGGCAGCCTATATAAAGGATATAGAAGAAGGAAGCTTTTGTTCTTTGTCTGCTTGCTCTCCCTCTCATGAGAAAATCCATTCCTTCATTGGCATTAGATTCTACATATTTGGGATTCTGGTGTATACTGAAGACCATCTGAGACATCTAACCTTGTGGACTGAACAAATACTGGTTTTTGAACCTTGCATTGGTAGATAGCCATTGCTGGACTAGCTAGATCACAGCCTATAAGCCATTCTAATAAACTCTCTTTAGATGTATATATTCATTCCATTAGTTCTGTTCCTCTAGAGAACCCTGACTAATACACCTCGGAAACAGAAGTGCCTGTGAGAATATAGACATTAAGAATGTCACATAAAAACTATGCTTTAATTGGTAAAACATTTCCCATGTTTGTGTAAAATGACACCAAGAATACCATATTTAGAGTTCCAGAATGTGAGACAAGAGAAGGGATTAAAAATATTTGGGAAACAAATGGCCAAGATTTCCCAAACATAATGAAAGACAATCAGTTACATACACACACAAAAAAAAAACCCTTAAAAACTCCAAATTGGATACCTCAAAGGCATTCATACTTAGGTACAGCATAATAAACTTTCAAATGCCTAGAACTAAAAGACAATAGCTTTTATTTGTGGTGGTATTGTGTTCCCCACAATGTTGTGCACCATAATAAACTTATCTAGGGTCAGAGAACAGAACAGCCACTAGATACAGAGGCCAGAAAATGGTGGCACCCACACCTTTAATCCCAGCATTCCAGAAGCAGAGATTCGTCTGGATCTCTGTGAGTTCAAGGCCACACTGGAAACAGCCAGGCGTGGTAACTCACGCCTTTAATCCCAAGAAGTGATGGCAGAAAGCAGAAAGGTATTTAAGGTGTGAGGACCAGGAACTAGAGCTGGTTAAGCTTTTAGGCTTTTAAGCAGCAGTTCAGCTGAGATCTATGAGGCTTCCAGTCTGAGGAAATAGGATCAGCTGAGGAACTGGCGAGGTGAGGAAGCTGTGGCTTGTTCTGCTTCTCTGATCTTCCAGCATTCACCCCAGTACGTGACTCCAGGTTTGTTTTTATTAATAAGACCTTTTAAGATTCGTGCTACATTTATTTACACGAAGAAATTGAAAGCAACAGCATGAGTTGCATTGCTATATAAAAGACTAGTAAACAGAATTTTAACTACATGAAAGACTAATAAACAATTTCATCTCTTTTTATCCAACTATTTAAATAAACAAAATAACAGCATTAATGTAACAACAATAAACTGCCAATGGGGTATTTTATGTCACTAAGTAATTTATGTGATTATCATTGGTGTATATTATTGAAATTGAGATCATATTAACCCAAAATAATATGTTCAATTTAATGTTTAAAGATACTGTTAAGAAAATGTCCTAAAATACATAGTGAAAACATTAAAAACATAAAAGGCAAAGTCTAGAGAGATGGTTCAGTAGATAAAGCACAATTGTAAGTACCTGAATTTGTATCAACAGAATCTACATAAAGCTGGATGTGGTAGCATGAATCTGTAATCTCCATGATCCTGTGGAGAGACAGGAGATGGAGACATAAGAATCCCAAGAAATTGCTAGGCCAGCTAACCTGGTATACAAAGTGCTGAACAACAGATACCTTGTATCAAACAAGGCAGTAAATGTTAAGTGAGGACCAATGTCCAAGTTTGTCTGCTGATACATATATGCACACACTGTGCCACGTGCATACCTGCATTCATGTACATGCATATGCACACACAGAGAAATATAAAAAAATAAATAAAATGAAATTATACAATGAATATTTCTGCTTAACATAAAGTAAAGATACAATGGATGAATACAGGAATAAAAATATGAAGTTTGTAATTTACAAAAATGTATGTATATTGATTTATCAATAATTACATATAATCATTTTTTAATGTAACAAATTGCTGTAAATGAAGTGAAATATATAAAAAGGCTGTGTTTTTCTACTGGCGGCACAGTGGCTGCCCCTGAATCTACTGCTGTGTCAGTGGCTCCACAGTAATCTCCTTGCTTCTCAGGCCAAGACAGGACTTCTATAT
>CABHPR010112089.1:15446-28789 GCA_902168415.1 Peromyscus melanophrys | reverse complement strand
CCCCACTTTTGAACTTTGGATTTGGCATATAAATTCACCTTCACCTTGATGACAATGTTTTGATTTTATAGATTCATTTACTTTGGACTCAAACATTCCCAGTTCCATTTTCCCATAGGTCTCTTCATTTCCTGAATCCTTGCAACTTAAAAAACACAATATAGCCCTGGCTGTTCTGGAACTCACTTTGTGGACCAGGCTGGCCCTGAAGTTGTGTCAAGCCTCCAGGCCCTGTCTCCTGAGTGCTAGGATTACAGGTGTATACCATCACACCTGGCTTGCTTTCTACTCATTTTAACTTGGATAGTTCTTAAAAATGAGAGGTTGATCTCCATGTAATAATCCAGGCACAGGTGCTCAGTTTCGGGTACCAGGGCAGGAAAATGTTTCCAGATACATTGCCAGTTCTCACCAGGATGTCTGGGTGCCATTAGCTCTTTGGCTGGAGTAGGGCATTTCCAGTGGAACAATCTCCAGCTAAAATCAGTGGCCATGTGGTCACAGCCTTCAGGGAACATAGTGTCTTGACCTCTCTTAAGTCTATTCATTTGTTTATTCAACAAGCATTTTAAAATACTGTGCCAATCTCTGTTTTGGTTCCTGTGGAGAACTTGGAACGAAGGACCCACGTCCCCAGCTCTGTGGAGCATGCTGCGTAGATAGTTGATACATACACAATGGACGCTAGCTCACACTGTAAGTGCTGTACAGAAAATAAGTCAGGCAAAGAGGGAAAAAGACTGAGATGAGGACATGCCTTTTTATACAGGGTGGCCAAGGACATTCCTGATAAGTTAACATTTGAGCAGAATGCGAAGGAAACCAATATTCAGGGAAGAACATTCTAGGCCAGCGTTTCTCAACCTTCCTAATGCTGCGACCCTTTAATACAGTTGCTCATACTGTGGTGACCCCCAACCATAAAGTTATTTTTGTTTTTACTTCATAACTGTAATTTTGCTACTGTTATAAATTGTAATGTGTTTTGTAATTGTAGTCTGTGTTTTCTGATGGTCTTAGGTGACCCCGTGAAAGGATTGTTCACCCCCACAAAGGGATCTAAACCCACAGATTGAGAATTACCACTCTAGGCATCTAGAACGGCAAAAGCAAAGGCTTTTGGGAAGCTACTTGCCCTGTTTTGGGATATGTCTATGTAGGTGTGCATTGGCATATCCAGAGTGAAGGGATTTTGGACAGATGAGGTAGGTCGGTGAGGTCAGAGTGTCAGGGTGAGGATATAGATCAGAGGTTTGCCCAGTTAACACGAGGCTCTGGCTTCATCCTCAGAACCAACAAACAACAAAAAAATTAACAAAACAGAGGCTCTAGGACAGGCAGATTATATGCAGACTTTAAAATCATAGTCCTGCCTCTGGATTTTATTCAGCGTGAAACAGGGAGCCATCAGATTGTCACGGGCTTCACAGTTCACTCTGTGGAGGATGCCGTGGAAGCAGGGAGGCCAGTTAGCAGCTATCCAGAAGAGGGCCAGTAGAGGTATGGATTTGGGTAATAGCAGAGCTAGGGGAAAATGGAATCGGATCTTGGTTACAGGTGTGTAAGGAAGAGAGAGAAGTACATCTAAAACCAAGGTTTTCAGCTTGAGAAACTGGAAGCGTTGGATGGATGGAGTTGCCTATTATTGAGTTAAGGAAATACTGTCATAGGGGTTGTGTGTGTGTGTGTGTGTGTGTGTGTGTGTGTGTGTGTGTGTGTGCGTGAACTATGAGCATACATTTTCATATATGGTGGTAGGGAACTAGGGCCTCTACTGATCATCTATATTTTTGGATACATCATATGAGTGTAATGTTTCTGGGAAAGAAGGTAGGGTTAGAGTTCATATGGGCTTACACACATTGAAGACATTCCAAGTCTAGATAGCCTAGTGTTAAATGAGATCACCTAGATAGGTTAGGAGTAAAAAACAGACCACAGGACTGAACCCTGGAGCATTCCAGCATACCACTTAAACTTGAAGAGATAGCTGGGTGTGGTGTGGGGGTACATGCCTGTAATCCCAGTAATTAAGAGAGTCATATGAATCAGAGAATCAAAGTCATTCTCTGCTACACAGTGAGTTTGAGACTAGCCTTGGCTACATGAGACCTTGTAGGATGATCTGAAGCTGCCCTTGCCTGAGGCAAGAGGCAACAGGGCTTTCTTTCACATTTTCATACTTGTCTGTGCCCTTTTCTTGTGCCTATACATGTAGATTTTATATCTTCTCTTTGTGTGTCATTTTCTAAGATTTATTATGTATCACCATCTGCTTTTCTGTCTCCCCCACTGGACTATGAACCTTTTGAGAACAAAGACCTAGTTACAGTTGTCTGTAGATGTCACCTCAGGATGGTGCCTGGATCATGGCAATCATAATTATTTGTTACATCATAAAGGACAATAGCGGCGTTCACTTTCTTACCCAAGATGCTCTATTTTCTGTGAGCTACTAAAGTAGAGTGAACTGGCCTAGGCCAAAGATCCCGTCTGTTCAGCAGAAACGAAATGACAGTAACTGTCCCCACCTACAGTGTCTTCACATCTCCACTCTATTCCTTTCCTGTCAAATAACAGATTGAAGTATATTTTCTCCAGAAAACTTCGGCTGGTTATCCATCGCACAATCTGTTAGTCGGTCCCCTCCCTAAGAGACTTCCCGTTAGCGCTGTGGCTGCAGCTGTCCATGTGCGTTCTGGGATTTTATAGTTCTCCCTTTCCTGGCTACACTGAGTCCTTAGAAATCATGTCTTCCATAAAATGAAACATTCTCTACCTTGTGACAATGGTGCCGTTAAAATGAAAAGCTGACCAGAAACTTAGTATCCAATAAAGTATAGTCTTGATCAATAACTTGTGTGAGCTACAACTATAATCCTCTAAAACATAAGAAAAAATATCATAAAACCGTACCAAGTTCTATATAAAGTAGCCATAAACACACCCTGGTTATACAAGAGGATCAGGGATGCTATAAAACGTGTATGTAAAGACTACAATTATACCCTGTGCCGTAAGTTTCCCCTAAATCAAATGCGTCTATTAAGATGAGTATGTTCAACATATTAATGAACAGTAGTGCATTCTATTTTCAAGTTACTAGTAGGTTGTTGGAGGATTATTCAGGCCTTTTTAACTAACGATCACTCCTGGCACATTGGAAGTGATTGCCTTGCACACTGTATATAGGCTGTTCTCCCCAGAGCGGAGGCTTAGTAAGTAAGCCTGTTGATCCTCGATTGCACCCAAATTAGTAGGCTCAAGAAAGGTTTCCTATCTATTGTTTAAGAAAAAGCTGGTATTAGAATTCTCTAGAGGAATGGAACCAAGAGCGTATGTGGATTGGATTGGATTGGTTATATGGTCGGAGGCTTGGGGAGTCCAGTAATAGCCGTATGTACGCTGGGGAGGCACAGACTTAGTTGGTTAGTGCCAAAATTGGGAAGGTACAGCAGCCCCAGTGTGAGACCAAAGCCTTGGGAGACCCCTGGAGGTCTGCTTGAAGGCCTACTGTGTGCTGGTGGGCCAGGCCTGGGGCTCAGGAGACACTGAGAAAGTATCTGACCTGTGGCCCTTAGGGAGCGCTGTGAGGTGTGGGTGTCAAGGAAACAGTGCCCAGGACTAGTCATGGGCATTTTCTTTAGGATGGTGGCGGATTTGATGACCTTTGCGTAGGTGGTTTTGGTCATGCGGTGAATGGCTTTGTAATCAATACAGATCTGGGGAAGGGAGGGACATGTGGAGGTGGTTATACAAGACATTCTGTGTTTCCTCTGAAATCTGATCACTGGAACTTCATGTTTAATTCAGAGCTGAGGACCGAACCCAGGACCTTGTGCTTGCTAGGCAAGTGCTCTACCACTGAGCTAAATCCCTAACCTCAAAGCTGACATCTTATGTAATAGGGAATCCAAGTAAGGAAATACAAGGCTGAGACAGTAATGGGGAAAGAGCTCCTTGGTTTCCAAGGGCGGATCATGTTGAATGATCTTCCAAAGAGGAACCAGATTGAATACGCCCACTCAGATTTATGTGGCTTTACTACTATTTTCTCCCAGAGCTTTTAAGTTGTTTTTCTTTTTCCGGGAGATAGGAATTTATATATTTCCATGAAAATAATGTGGATCTGCACACATAGTAGTTTTGTGGGCCAACAACTAGCTTCAGGAGTAGGAGCATGTCCAAATAATTACTCAAGAAAACCCCAAAACGTACAAGCAAAGAATTAGTGAGCTCAATTCAGATGTTAACAATGATATGAAATTTGGAGAGTTGTTGCTGTGGGGCCAACTTATCCACCTGTTCTGATTTAGACTGTGATTCCCAAGTAACATTTTGATAAGTGTGAGAGGACAGTGAGAAACAAGACCCCAAAGCTTTGAAATCCAGTGTTGATTATTTGTCTGAACTGTGTGTACCTGTGGTGCGTGCGTGCGTGCGTGCGTGCGTGCGTGCGTGCGTGTGTGTGTGTGTGTGTGTGTGTGTGTGTGTGTAAGGTTATGAAAAACACAGTTCTAAAAATAAGAAATGACCTTAGTGAAAAATTGAACAAGCATGTGAGTTGCCTCTGTATCCATGATGCTCCAGAAGCTGAGGTGCCTACAGCTAATCAGAAGGAAGCAGAGGCCCATGCCTGCATTGAAGTTACTTTTGCCTTCTACTTCCTCTCTGTCTAGTCATGAGGTCTGCTTTCACAGACTTCTCTTTTGCTAGGCCTCCTTCCTCTGTGGCTCCCCATGGAGCTCAGTCAAAGCCAAACTTGCTTTATTTTGTGATGTTGGGAACAGAACCCAGGGTCTAGTGTAGGCTGGGCAAGTGCCCTACCACTGGGCTGCATGTCCAGCCCAAGGGTGAACTCTTTAGCATGGCACTTGAGGTTTCTACAGTGTGTCTTTCAGGGTTCATCTCCCAGCATTAGCCAGCATACACCTTGTAGTCTCATACACACCTCCCTTCCTGGAGTGGGCTATGCATATAATAACTTCACCCTTTTGAGCAGAGGAAGACTCCTGCCTGGGTAGTAGTTCAAACATCACTCTTAGACTTTAAAAATTCCTTTAAGAAAGTGGGAGTCTCTGTGTGGAAAGGATTTCTATGGCAACGCTTCTCAAGATACGTCATCATCATTTGCTGAAACAGAACACATTCATCTCACGTGTCAATTGATGTTAAGAGTCCAGTGTCTGAGAGCGAAAACCAGGTACCAAGTACAACCGCATTTCAAAAGGCAGATGCCAGACCACCAAGTGCTGGGCTTGTGAAGAAGAGCATGGTTTTGTGAGCTCATGAGAACTTCAGGATAGAAAAAGCTGGAAGAACCAGAGAGGGAGGATGTTCTCAGAGTGCTGACAGCCTGTACTGTGCGTTTCTCTTCTGCTGCCCACAAGGACAGAATGGAAGGAGAAAGTTTCCTTTGCCCTCAAGTCAAGGAAAGGACCTTCAAGAAGGACATCTGAGAGAAAGCCAGAAGTCCCACAGGGATTAAAGCCAGAAGTCCCACAGGGATTGATAACCAGTGGTCTTGCTCTTGAGATGCCTGAGGGCAAAAGGCAGGAGCTGGAGTACTTAGCTGTCCACTGGCTGAGTAGAGGACAACCTCTTCTCTTCGGAAATTAGCTGTATTTAGTTTGGTAACAACTTGTGAGAGTTATGAATGGATCAGGTATAAGAATCAGTGCAACAAAATAGCCCAGAGCCTTTTAAAGACAGTTGAGGCTTTTTTTATGAAAAAAAAATATACAATATATTTTGATCATATTCTTTCCCCTCTCCAAACTCCCCCTAGATCCTTCCCACCTTCATATTCCCCAACTTTATGTTCTCTTCCTCTCTCCTTCCCTCCCTTCCTCCCTCTCTCCCTCCCTCCCTCCTTCCTTCCCTCTCAGAAAACAAAACACCAAAAACTAACCCCCCCAAAATGAAAAGTCAAAATAAACTCAATAGACAAAAACAAAACCAAACCAAAAAAACCAAAACAAAAACAAAATACCCAAATAAAAAGCACATAGGAAAACCACGGAGTCTATTTTGTCTTGGCTAGCTGCTCCTGGGCATGGGACCTGCCCTGGAGTGTGATTGATACACTCAGTGACACTTCATTGAAGAAACCTGCCTGATTTTCCCCTTCCCCAGCAGGTATTAATTACAAATAGCTTCCTGGTTAAGAGTGGGATTTTATGTCCACTTTCCCTTCACAGTGCTGGATTTTGTCTGGTTTGAGCCTGTGGAGACTGCGTGTGCTGTCACCGTCTCTGAGTTCACAGGCGCCTCAGCTCTGGTGTCTCTGGAAGACAGACACTGTTCCCTTGGGGTCATCCACCACCTCCGGCCCTTACCATCTTTCCGCCTGCTCTTTCACACAGATCCCTGAGCCCTGAGGACAGGGGTTTGATAATGACTTCCCACTTAGGGCTGAATGCCTGCAGTCACTTTTGAACCTTGCTCTAGCTGGAGAAGACAAGAGTTGGGATTCTGGTTTGAAGGCGTCAAGATGGATGGTTTGATAAAGGCTGAGAATTAGAAGCCACAGGAGGGCCATTGCAAAGAGGTGATCCAGTAGGGTGCCTCTGAGGATCCCTCCCACGGGAATAGTCACCTCCCAAATCCCCAAGCACCAAGGCTCACACATAAGAAACCTGGCTGTATCTTTCCTGGCTCCAACTCTGGGGAAGCCAGGCAGTGTAGGAAAGACTTATATAAGGTAGGGAGGTGAGAGAAATGGCCAACCTTACTCCTTCACCACATCCCCCCAGCTTCTGTTTAGACCGAGGTGGCCTCACACGGGGACCTGAGGAGCGTGGGCTTTGAGTGACATTTACAGTGTTCCATGGAACTGAAAAATCAGTCTGAAACACTTTGTTCTAAGGGTATTCAAAAGAAAATCATGGGAATCTGTCCCAGATTTTGGATTTCATTCCCTCTTCACACAGGCCCATACAATGGGATTAGATTAGTAGCTGGGACCTCAGGCTGAGCAGCTACTCTTTCAAGCCATATGTGTAGATGGGTGGTAGAGTGCTTGCCTGTGTGTATGAGGCCCTGAACTTAGTAATCAACACTGGGGAAAAAGATTCAATCTACTTGTTCAATGCATCATTGGAATTTATTTATTAATTTACTGCGTCTTCATATGAGGGAAGAGGTCATGGATTATAGTTCTCTTTGCCTTAGTTAAGATTTCTATTGCTGTAATAAAATGCCATGACCAAAAGCAACTTGAGGAGGAAAGGGTTTATTTCATTTTATGGTTTGTGGTTTAGCAGGCAGGGAAGTCAGGGCAGAACTCAGGTAGGGACCTGGAGGTAGGTACTGATGCAGACAGAGGCCGTGGAGGAGTGCTGCTTGCTCGGCCTGCTTTCTTAAGCACCCAGGGCTGGCACCATCCACAGTGGGCTAGGTCCTTCCACATGAATCACTCATTAAAAAACAAAAAACCCTACAGGTTTTCCTATGGCCTGATTTTATGGAGGCATTTTCTCAATGGAGGATCTCTCTTCTCTTACGACCTTCCGTGTCAACGTGGCAGAAAACTCACCAGCACAATCTTTAGTGAGGCCGCATTTGATTTAGAGTAAATGTTTGTTGCATGACTAAAGGAACACATGATATGTGGGGAGTCGATGGAGTCCTGAGTGAATGTGTGTTACTGAGATGAGCCCAGCCATGCCAAGGATCCCAGTGCCTCAGACCCATGGGAATGGCAGAGCATGCCCGCCCCCCAGTAAAGATGTTGACTGACGGTGTGTGCAGAAAGTTGTAGCTGCAGCTCCCCCCTCATGGCACCCCCCTCCCCCAGCATGGCTGTAGCCTGAGGTTACTCCTCCATAGAGGCTGCCTCCTCCTGGTTTACGTTGCCTATGAGAAACACGCTGAGGTTCCCGGCCGCTGCTGCTCAGGCTCCATCCGAGTGTACAGACCGTTGGATTAACCTCAGCTTTTCTTCGTGTGTGTCTGATGTTTCTGCTTCCTTCACCCCAGTTAGATCAAGCCCTAAGCCATGCAGGTTGTAACAGTGATTAGTAAAAACGATGGAATACAGTGGTTTAGGTTCAAACTTGTTGGTGTGGGGCTCTTTGGTCAGTTACTTAACTATGTAAATCTTGATTTTTTTTTTTTTTGCTTTTGTTAGTGACAAAAAAATAGTATTGACCTCATCGGACTTCTTTGAGGATCAGATGTATGACCACTATGTAAAATGCTCAGTCCTGTGGCTCAGAGCTAATGAGGGTTGGTAAGTGAGAGTTGTGGTACCAAAATCATTACTGTCATTAATGTTGGTGAGATTAGAACATGCTAAACACTTCCCAATCCCAGCTGGGCCCGGTGCCCTTGAACTGGACAATATGTCCTTGACCCCACGTTGGCTTACCTTGACCTTGATGTCTAGGGGTTTTCCCTCTCAGGGAGGAAACTAGTTTCTCCTGGTTTGAGCTGCCTTACTTCCGCCTGTACTCAGGTTTTGTCTGGGGGAAAAACTGCTTTGTCCTGGATACTCATCGAAGGCTTCTGCTTTTGAAACTCCTGTCCCCTCACCCACAGAGGTGTCCAGGACGTCTTACTGGTGAGTCATTCTGGGGAATCCACAGCCCAGGTCATCCAGTGTCTGGACTTTTTTTCACAGCTGTTTTGTGGCTTCGTTAAGTCCCTTCCTACTGACTCTCTGTCTTCTAGTATTTTGCTGCTTTTTCTTTTTTTTCTGTCCTGTGCACGTCTGCCTGAAGTAAAATTCCTTTCATCTGTGCAACAGGGAGTGGAGATTTCGGGAAAGCTACAGTGATGAGTAACCACGAAGAATCTCCATATGCGTCTCATTTGTTTAAGAAATGTGATTTGAAAACAATTGATTTGGGGATGTGAAATGTATATGTTCGTATTTTTATGGGTTGGATCATTTTCTTGATGTGTCTGTCCTAGGTTTCCCAGGCCAGTCTTGAACTTCAGGCTAGAGTGCTACACCAACTTTAGTGTCCCCAGTAGCTGGGACAGTAGGTGTGCACTACCCTATCTACCTCGAGTCCATTCTTCCTTAACACGTAAAGTGAAAAACCGTAAAGCTATACATGCCATCGGTGAGATGTCATCGGTGAGAGAGCTCCATGGTGGTGGTGGCCGCAACTCCTCTAGACTCTGAATAATGGAATTTCTTAAAGATGGACTCAATTTCTACATCATTTGTTTATCAGCAGTCACACAGGATGTACAGTATCGGTTGCTTTCAGCTCCTCAACATGTCTTGTTTTTCTCAAACGAAGCTAGTACAAGAGAAGGAAGCAGAGTTTGCAGAGAGAATGAACGACATGATGAGCCAGGTCAGCCTTATCTAAAGCCGATGTGCCAGACCTCCAGTCTGGAAGAGCCCGGAACCTCCCTTCCCCACCACATGCAGCCCTTTGCCTTTCGTTACAGTTTGTTTGTATTTTTATCAGCTTTAGTTGCATTTCAGTCTCTTCTATCCGAAAAACGACTACAGTAGGAAGCTATGCTTACCTTGGACCTGAAGATGAACACCACAGTGAGCAGCCCCAGGGAGAGCTGATGGCCGATGATATTGAGCATATTCTAGCTAGAGAAATCAAAATCGAAACGAGAGAGATACCATCTCGTGCCAGTTAGAATGACTATTATCTAAAATACAAGAAAAGGTTGGAATAGTGTACACACCTGTAACCTTGGCACTGGAAGGGGGGCTGAGGCATTGAAAATTGACTGCCAGGAATTGGTTCTAGGCAAATGTGGGCTGCATATGTAAACAGAACTTTCTGTCCTGCCAGCAACTCCCAAATACCCGGCAGCTGCTTCCCAAATCACCACACAGAGGCTTATATTAATTATAAATGTTTGGTCAATTGCTCAGACTTGTTACTAGCTAACTCATACACGTAAATTAACCCATAATTCTTATCTATGTCTAGCCACATGGCTTGGTACCTTTTTTTCAGTACAGCATTCTCATCTTGCTTCCTCTGCATCTGGCTGGCGACTCCCTGACTCCACCCTTCTTCATCCCAGTCTTCAGTTTGACTGTCCTGCCTAACTTCCCGTCTAGCTACTGGCCAATCAGCATTGTATTAGCAAAGGAGAGTAATACATATTCATAGTGTACAGAAGGATCACCCCACCACATGCATAGAGCTAACCCCCGTCTCATACTTCCCTCCAAATGGTGGAAAGGATATAGAGGAAGAGAGAACTCTTATGTGCTGTTGCTGTGAGCATAAATTAGTACAGCCATTATGGAGATCAATATGGGAGGCTATTTAAAGACGTGAAAATGGAGCCACCGTATGATCCAGCTATATTATCTACTTTTCTCATTGCTGTGAACAAAGACAGCTTAAGGAACAAGGACTTATTGTGGCTCATGACTTGAGGGTTCGTTGTGGTGGGAAGATGTGGCACCGGGAGCAGGAGAAGGCTGGGCACATCGCACCCACATTCAGGAGGGAGAGACGGGCACTCTGGGAATGACGCTTTCTTCCCGTTTCCTTTTCTTTCGGTCCTTTGGGTCCCAGCCCACGGGCTGATTCTATCCATCCAGAGACGACTTTCCCTTAGTTCAATCCTCTGGAAATGCCATCACAGAGACACACTGAGAGCTGTGTCTGGGGGGATATATTGTGTACCCTAATAAAAATTGCCTGAAGATCAGAGAGACAAAGGAACAAGCCATTGCCACGTCTTACCTCCAGGACTCCTCAGCCTGAAAAAGCCTCAGTTCCTGTCTCCTCACGCCTTAGATACCTTTCTCTGCCCAGCCATCACTTCCTTCTTAGGGCTGGGATTAAAGGCATGTGACTCCCAAGTACTGGGATTAAGGGTGTGTGCCACCACTGCCTGCTTCTGTTTTCTCTTCTAAACTGAGTCAATCTCATGTAGTCCAGTGTGGCCTTGAACTCACAGAGATCCAGACAGGTCTCTGCCTCCCTAGTGCTAGGATTAAAGGTGTGCACCACCACTGCCTGGCTTCTGTGTTTAATCTAGTGGCTTATCCTGTCCTCTGATCTCCAGGCAAATTTCATTAGGGTACACAACATATCACCGCATGTGTCTTCTAGGTGATTTTTAAATCTGGTCAAGTTGACAATATAAGTTTAATCTTTGCACCAGCAATGCCACTTCTAAGTATATATCCACATGAACTGAAGTCAGAACTCCAAAGATAGACTTCATGCCCATCTGTATTACGACACTATTCATAACAGTGAAGGTCAGGAATCAACACAGGTATCTATCTATCTGATTATTGACAGATGAACAAATACAGACAATGTGGGAGATATACACAATGGAGTTTTATTTAGTCACATTAAAAAAAAAAAGAAAAAAGAAATCCTTCCATTTGTAGCAAAATGGAAAGAACTGAAGTGGACATCATTTTAAGCATAACGAACCAGACACAGAAAGACAAGCATGACATGTTTTTTTCCCCTGTCCTCTGGAAGCTCAAACAAAGTTAACCTGAAGAGTGATTATTGTGATTGGAAACGTATATACATGGCTGGGAGGGCTGAGAATAGATGGGATTTGATCAGTGCACACTGTACACATGTATGGAAATAGCACAACTACCCTAGGAAGAGGGACAATTAATGCGGTTTAATAAAAAAGAGTCTAACTTGAAATTATGACCCCCAGGTTGTTTCTCATTAAGTTTGCTGGTGCCAGATAATTCTTATCCTTTCACTCAAGGCAGAGCTGGAAGAGACCGATGTCTGCATTTTCCCTTCGGAGCTTGTTATTTTTCCTCACAACAGATGAATTATTTGTAAGCAAAAATTAAAGATAAAAATCAATTCCCATCATCTTAAAAAAATGCAGTGAGCTTGTCCCCAGAGGTATGAGAGCTGCAGAGTAATTCATCTGTAGACTGCTGCTGGAAGGCGGGGCCCAACAATTCCCCACAAGTCGGGGTTCAGGGAACTGAGGCTTCGGTGCATGTAGATGGACATTTTTGCTGCGGAAGACAAGGCAACATGATGGATCTTTAGATAACATGGCAACCCACTTCAGTATAGCTCATTAATAAATGAGGGTACATGATGGGATAACTGTTGTCTCCAGTGGTTTTGGTGTTTTAATCGCTACAACTACCTTCTAGAATTAGGTACTGCTGCTGTTACTGTTGGTATTTGCCCAGATGAAGAAATGGAGGCATGGGATTGTTAAGCCAGGATGCACACATAGGCAGCTGGATTTGAGCACAGAATATTGCCGTACATGACTTAAGGTGATTGGCCAATTTACAGAAGTGTGTGTTGTGGTACCAGCAAATTTCACATCTCTACTGATGAACCAGGGCATTTAGGGATAAGGTAAGAGGCAAAAATATCCAGATACCAGATAATCAGGAAAAGGGAGAAAAATTAAGGTCTGCTTTTATTTTAGTGGCGGCTACCTGGATTGTTCTTGTGAAGTTTTAAATGTTGCTTTGCTATAAGTATGAAAATCTGGTAATGAAATCCATTCTTTTTTTTTTTTTTTTTTTTTTTTTTTTGGTTTTTCGAGACAGGGTTTCTCTGTGTAGCTTTGCGCCTTTCCTGGAACTCACTTGGTAGCCCAGGCTGGCCTCGAACTCACAGAGATCCGCCTGCCTCTGCCTCCCGAGTGCTGGGATTAAAGGCGTGCACCACCACTGCCCGGCGAAATCTATTCTTTTCTATGCTAATTAAAATTCAACAAAAGAGGGCAAGATGTTGTTTTGAAAAGAGGCTTCAATGACTATGACATGCCTGAAGTCACTTATCTTGGTGATGTTGGGAGAGTTTCGTCCACTTGTCCGGTTTTGAAGTCAGCTTTTCTGTTACTGTCTTGTGATTTTCCCTCACCTCTCTTCCTTCAGCTCCATCCTCTTCTTTGTTAACAGGTCCAGCTTGTGTGCAGTCATCAAGAGGCGATCCCCTGCTCCCAAGGATGCTAAGCACATGGCTCATGTTCTCCATCTGGGAAATGAGATGAAAGGCAAGTCCTTGTCTATGTGACCCTCGAAGATGAGGTACCTTTCATTTCTGTCTGAGTTTCCTCCAGGGCTCATCAGAGCCGATTTCTACCACCTGCCTACGTCCCCTTTTCAGCTTTCCTGGTTTCCAGCTAGACTTGGAACATCTGGGAGCTGTTCCCTTTAGTGCTGGCTATTCTGTCTGGAATGAGTTCCCTCAAATAGCTCCCCTTTTTCCTTAAGACTTGGCTCGAGAATTCCCTTCTTGCAACTTCCCTGGTGCCCTATTAAGTTTACATCCTGTTTTTACTACCTCTTCCTTCCTTCCTTCCTTCCTTCCTTCCTTCCTTCCTTCCTTCCTTCCTTCCTTCCTTCCTTCCTTCCTTCCTTCCTTTCTTCCTTCCTG
>CABHPR010112089.1:1234-15346 GCA_902168415.1 Peromyscus melanophrys | reverse complement strand
TTCTTTCCTTCCTTCCTCCTTCCTTCCTTCCTTCCTTCCTTCCTTCCTTCCTTCCTTCCTTCCTTCTTTCTTTTCTCTTTCTTCTCTCTCTTTCTCTCTCTCTTTCTTCTCTCTCTCTCTTTCTTTCTCTCTCTCTCTGTTCTTCAAGACAGGGTTTCTCAATGTAACAGCTCTGGCTGTCCTGGAACTCACTCTGTAGATCAGGTTGGTCTCGAACTCAGAGAGATCCACCTGCCTTTGCTTCCCAAGTGCTGGGATTAAAGATGTGTGCCACCACAGCCTGGCTTACTACCACGGTCTCACTTGCCTGTTTTTTTTTTTTCTCTCTCTCACTTTGGCATAGCACTCGCCAATTTTTAGCACAGCTTTGTAGTTAACCTATTTATTACACTTATGTATTTGTTGCCTCTGCATGCCTGTTGGAAGGTTGGCCTTATGAGAGCAGAGATCTTTGTTTTGTTCACTAATATGCCTCAGGCACCTAAAAGAGTATGTACCATGTGTTAGCCAGGAAATAAGTATTTGTTAGAATCAACTAATTAAATGAAAGGATGGTGGGGCTTCTGGGAGCATCTTCCTTCTGTATGAGGAAGAAAGCGAATCTACCGGTTCTCATCTGCAGCTTGTTTTCTGGCTGGGCGAGGACCTGGTATTTGAGTTGCTGGGACTCTTACCATGTGAGGAAGAATGAGTCCAGGAGAATAAAGCCCTGCAGCAGAGCTCTGCTTTGGTTTAACTTTAGAATCAACATCAGCAAAAACCCAGTGCCAACTTCCTGCTTGGGGAAAACAAATCAAGAAACAAACTTTTCTTTAAAGTCAGTATTGGGAATGCTCTGATTTGCATCTAAATGTGTCCACGAGAGATATAATCATTTATTAAGTGATTGTTTGATGATGATGACGATGATGATGATGATAATGATAACAATGACATTACTTAACTCTTATTCCTGGTTCCTGGTACAGGGTTCCTAAAACCCTTAAAATATCTGCTGAGCAATAAAGGTCGTGGGAACATCTTTGTTTTAATGAGGCAACTCTTGACAGGGCCATAGATAGCTTCAGGATGGGGCTGGTAGCCAGAACGACCTTGTCTCCATTAGAAGCTTGGTGCTTTCAGATCTGTTCCCTAATCTCCGAGGAGGGAAGAGAGCTGGAGGCTGAGTGAATCACCAGTGGTCACGATCACACCTAAGTGGGGAAAACACCATAGACATGACTCCGTTTTGGGGTTGGTGGACACACTTACGTGATTGGAGAGGTGCTGGATGGCGCTGGGAGAGGGGGATGTGCGGAGGGGGCATGGGAACCCTCCCTACCCCCATCTGGCTGCTTCTGAACGGTAGCCTTTTATATAAAAAGCAGCTACTGTGTGTGAGTAAAGTCCTTTCCTGAATTTTATAGGTTGTTGTAGTAAGTCATTGAGCCAAAGAAGAGGGGATCGTGAACCCCTGAGTTTGTAGGCACTCTGTGTGAGATTGACCTCTGAAGTGGGGGACAGTCTGGGGGAATGAATCTTTAACCTGTGCAGTCTGAGGTTAATTCTAGAAGTTAGTAGAATCGAACTGTTGGAAAAGACACCTCATGTTTGGTGTCAGGACAAAAAAAATCTACTCTTTTGGTGCCACAAAACCAAAGATTTGGTAGTATGATGACAACAGATGAGGACCTTTGAGCCCCACATGTCTGCACTGTGATCAGTTATTGTTATAGATTATTATTTTAAGGTGTGTTACTTTTGTTTATGTTGCATTTGTTTAAGTCCGTGAAGCTGTGTTACCCTGACTGTCTAAAACACCTGATGGTCTAATAAAGAGCTGAACTGGCCAATAGCGAGGCAGGAGAAAGGGTCGGTGGGGCTGGCAGACAGAGAGAATACATAGGAGGAGAAATCTAAGAAGGAGCGAGGAGCCAGAGAAGGAAAAGGACTCCAGGGATCAGCTACACAGCTACACAGCTACACAGCAAGCCACGGAGTAAGATTTACAGAAGTAAGTGAATGGGAAAGGCCCAAAGGCAAAAGGTCGATGGGATAAAGTTAAGGAAAGCTGGCAAGAAACTAGCCAAGCTAAGGCCAGGCATTTATCAGTAAGAATAAACCTCCATGTGTGATTTATCTGGGAGCTGGGTGGCGGGCCCCCCTTAAAAGAGTAAAGAGTCAAAAAAACAACCAACAGCACGTTACTATTAATCAAAGTTACTAATTAGAATTTGGAGATGCAGACGGACCTGCTACCCACGGACAGGTGAGGAAATACAAAATAATGCTAGACTTGCTAAGTCTAGCTGATTATAGTTGTCAATGGCTAAGATGAAAGTGAAAGTAAGTTTTAAGCTAAGTGTCCATGACAGACCTAGGACAGACTCTGGTCAGCTTGTGTTTAAGCCCTGGCCTCAAAACCACCCACAGAGGGGAAGACTGTACTTAGACAAAATGAGCACCTCTAAGGATCTTGTTACCAAGAACGTAGGCCATATGAGGGAAAGGTGAAACCAAGAAATTGAGTTGGGCACGCACTGAGTTGTGGGGATTAGGGGTGTCAGTAGGGTGTAATGATGGGGGCTTGGGGACAGAGAGTGTAAGTAATTGTCTCATTTTGTATCATCAGCTTCCTGAAGAAACTTGACTAAAATGGATTTTGAGATGACTAATTTGGGAGCAGGGCATGTGGGGGCTAATACAGAACCCTCCCCCTCCTCTAGTGAGAAATTATAGGTGACCACACAGGGTTCCATCAATACAGGAGCTTATTCCGGAGGGAGTATCTAGCCTGAATGGAACAGGTAGACTGGATGCTAGCCTCTGTAACATGTGTTTATACTGAGAAGGGAGACTGTCCAAATTGCCCTATAAATGCCAAGCTGAGCATGCTAGATAAAGCCACTTATATGTTTCATTTGCAAGCCATACGTCACCTGCGATATGATGAATTGTTCACTCCCATCCCATGCCAGCTATCTGGGTTACAGTAAATGTGAATCAGAAGAATCCTCTCATGTTGTTCCTCATGTAATATCAGGGTTGTATGACAGAGCAGCCTCGCTGGGTCTGCGGTCTACATTCCCATGTATTTATTGATAACCAAGATCACGAATGGGTAAGAAAGTCTAGAGATACAGAGGGGAGCATCATGAACAGTGGTTCTCAGCCAGTGGGTCATGGCTTATTTTGGGGGGTGGTTACCTAAGACATAGGAAAAACAGATATTTATATTACGATTTGCAACAGTAGCAAAATTACAATTATAAAGTAGCAACAAAAATAATTTTATGGTCGGGAGTCACCACAATGTGAGGAACTGTATTAAATGGTTGCAACCTTAGGAAGGTTGACAACCACCGACCACGGGGCTTGTCTCAGCCATCTTTTCATTGCTAGGCATACATGGGATGAATGTGGCAGATACTGATCCAAATAACAGTATGTTGTAACATCATTAAGGGTGAGTCAGTGGGCTCCCTATGACGCTCTGAACGGTGAAGGCCTGAACAAGTCATTTTCCATTATCTAAGTTTGGAAGAATTAAAGAGTCCTGCTCTAGGTGACCACCTGGGGAAATGTTAGGCCGACTAATAAAGGTAAAGATTGACTGAGGGTTGGGGCTTTCTGCAAACACATGTCAGGAGAGGCAATAAAGACCCAGAGCAATCCAAGTTTTATCCACCAGTGTCTGGGTTTTGTCAAGTCTAGAAGAACATGGAAAGGTTAGAAATATTGGCTCTAAGATATGAAGTACTGAAAATTGAAATAAATAGTTTTTAATAGAATGTTAAAGAATGTACCCTTTTCATTTGTTAACCACATCTCAACTAATGGAGGTACATTGCATTTACCTCACATGGCTATAGGTGCACTGTAGTATTTCTAGTGATATTGGTGGGGCCTTTTGACATTTGGTGTCCTACACTGGTTCTAGAATCTGACAGGAGCAAGCGAAACCATTGCTGTTCACTGTGGAGCTAGCGACTGATCACCATGAGTGGTCAGCAATCGATGCTGCAGGGGCCCACATAAGCTGAGTCTGTTTCCTAAGTGGAGAAATTCAAAGAGGTGAGAGCTGGAGTCAGTATTATCATACAATGCTCTGTAGACCGAATAAAGAGATTTTTCTAGGATCTGTCACTCTTGTGTAGCAGGAAGTGGAGATCTTATTAATGGACATGGTAACGTTTGATACCTCTGTGAATATGACGTGATCTGTATTCCTATCCTAGCTACATTGCTGATATAAACCATATCAGGGGCAGAAGGGATGTCGAAGCAGTTCAGAGCAAATGCTACTCTTGCAGAGGACCCAGGTTGGATTCCCAGCACCCTTGCCGACCAGTTCACAACCACCTGTAACTCCAGCTCAAGAGGATCCAGCACGCTTTTGGCCTCTGATAGCATCTGTACTTACATGTGCATATGTCCACACATAGACATATAGACACATAATTTAAAACAATTCCTTAGACCTGTATATAATGAAATTAAAATTCTTTTGTTTGCATAATAATAACAATACTATGTAGTTGCTTAGCTTCACACATTTACGTCCTATTTAATTGAATATTCCCAACCTTGTGAGATATAAATTACAACTGTTATCACTTTAGACACGAGGAAATTATGGCTCAGAAAAGTCATATGATCTTCCCAAGATGCAATCAGTGTTGTCGGGATCTGCACTAGAGAGTCCTGACTGTAAATCTGAGCTGTAGAATGGCTCTTGTATCCACTGGAGCTGGGGTTGCCATTCCATTCTGTATTTACAGATGATTGACCTTTACAATCCTCAGTTTCCTCTTCCATAAAATGAGGATAAAATGTTACTCCCCTCAGCTTTTAGGTAAGGATTAAAGAAGATCTTTACTAAGAGAGAAATGCTTCATTCACATGTAGTGTGTGTTTTGTGGTTTCTGGGAGTATGGATAAAGAGAAAAATAAAGAAAATGATGTAATAATGTCATCTTATATGGTAGGAAACCATAGATTAAAACAATGGTTCTCACCTGGGCCTGCTGACACAAACCTGGAATTCCAGAGGCTGAGGGTGCCAAAGCAGAAACACCACGAGTTCAAAGCCAGCCTGGGTCACTTTGTGAGCTCCTATTAAAATAAACTTGCAGGGGCTGGAGAGATGGCTCAGTGGTTAAGAGCACTGGCTGCTCTTCCAGAGGTCCTGGGTTCAATTCCCAGCACCCACATGGCAGCTCACAGCTGTCTGTAACTCTAGTTCCAGGGGACCTAACACCCCCACCTAGACATACATGTAGGCAAAACACTAATGCACGTAATAATAAAATAAAATAAACATGAGAATATAACTATAGTGGTTCTTAACTGGAACAATTATATTCCTTCCCTTATCCCTGATGGAAGGAAACTGGGGAAGAGGTTATTAGGGTCTAGAGAACAGAGAAAAGGCCCAGAACAGCCCCTATCCCAAAGAACCAGCTGATCCAAATATCACCAGTATGGATGTTGAATAATTATATTAAAACAAGGATTAATCTATTATATTTTTAATGATCCAGATTTAAGAAAATCACTTTTCTGGGCAAATAATTTGAAAATCAGACAATGTATTACCTTTGCAAGAACAGGACACAAAACATAAATTTTAGAAAATGACATAGTTTATGTTGGACACACAGTAAGACTGACAATCTGGAGTTTTTAATTAGAACATTCGTTAGTTTTCATTCAATTCGTTGTAGTGCGAGGGGACAGTTTTCAATGCTGACACTTAGGATTTAATTATTTTTTTCACACAATGACACAGTTTAGTCCATCAGGAAATGCCTTAGCTGATTTCCCATATTTCACTGAACATTTTTCAACAATCAAGGCTTTAAGTATTACCAGTAGAGGAAGATTTGATTAAAAAAATTACAGGAAATTTTATCTAAGTGGCAAAGAGGATAATTTGGATTTATTGTGATAAAGCCCAGAATGCAGTGTTCTCTTCAGATCAGCAGACTCTGCTCCTTATGAAGCTTTAGTCTCCTTTAATTTGAATATTTCAAAACTAATTATATTACCCAAAGTGATCCCCCCACACTGGCTCACTTAGAGGTTATTGATCACGATGAACTAATGTTTTCAGATTTATGATCTGAATAATTTATATTGTGCAGCCCACTTTGTATTAGTGACTTCTGCGAAGGGGGTAGAGCAAAGCACTCTTCTGCCGACTTCCATTCACGTTTGAAGAATTTCCTGTCTGTGTGTTAAAAATCCATCACGGCAGGCCCAGAGATGCCAGGTTTTATAATGTGCAAATGTCAGGAGCATTTATAAAGGGAGATAGTTTTTAAATGGGAAATATTACAGAAAGATACACTGTTGCAGGGGAAGCCTGGCCTCGTCACTGTGCCTCAAGCTCTGTTCTAGGAAGGATCCAAAGATGCTGGTCACACACCCCATGGGGGGCAGGACATGTGCTTCTCTGATCCCACCAGGGTCAATTGCCACCATGGCTGAGGGGTGAATATTGGGTACGGCATTAAAAGAGGGAAGGATGTGAAGAAAGGGTTCATTCATTCATTCCATATACATTTACTTATTTTTCTAATTAAAAAATTCTAAGACACATCTATCTTGGTACACAATTTATTGTTTAACTAGTACACACCATTTTTTTTTTTTTTTTTTTTTTTTTTTTTTTTGTGCTGGCGACAGATCAGTGATGAAGGGTGAAGAGAGGAGAGCTTGAAGGGAAGCTACTCTTTGAAAGTTTATAGGTTGGGGAGGGAAAGACTGTTGTCTAAATTAATAATTAGACAAATGATACATTAGCCACAAACACAGTAGGTTCTGAGTATTATGAGAAAGGGAAATTGGCTTTAACTTACGGGTCAGAATGGACAGCTGGCATTGGTACAGTCTTGCTCAGTATGAAAAACCCAAGACACCCTAAACAAACAAGAAAACAAAGTCATGGTATAGGCTGGCAAGCAGCATACATTTAAATATAAAATATATCGAATTAGATGGGAGGTTCCAGGCCTTTAGAAGGTGTTGTACCCCATAGCACATGGTGGGTATGTCTCCATTACGCAAATCAAACAAACCAGATGATAAAGAGTCCAGACTGGCTCCACCTCCTGTGTGCATCTGTGTCTAAGGTGGTTTTATAATGTTTGAAGTGGTCAAGGAGCAATGGGGGAAAACTGGGCGTCAAGGCCACAGATGAGGGGTGCTAGAGGACAGGAGGAACCAGAAGCCTGGACTGGCCTCGCTACAGATCTGACCTGGACAGGAAGTGACGGGCATCCCCCGAGGAGAAGGAAAGGGAGTCAGGAGGAGTGTGTCTGTTACTAAGTCTCCCATCCTGTCTGTAGCTTTGGTAAACTGGTTTGCCTGTTGCAAAGTATTTTCTAGGGTTAGGAATGGAGAGACCAGAGATTGAGGTGTGGGAATTGCCATGGGGCTCTGCTTGGCCTGGGGTCCCTTTCCAGTGATGTAAGATACATCTAAATTAGAAGAAAATATATCTCGCCCTGCCCCTCATTCCTGGGCCTCTCATGATCTTTATCTGACTGCTGACTGAGATCAACCACGTTTTAACTGGGCCAAAGGTTGAGGAGTGGTAAATAGTTGAGAAGTTGTTGATGATATTGACCATGCTAAACTTGAGGGTTATACCTCATGCCCCAAGATAGGTCCAGCTACCCATCCTCAATAATCCAATTAAAAGTGGAAAACAGAAGATGGACATTTATTCAATGTGGTTCCACAGGGAAGAGGGACAAAACGATCCAGTGAACCCCCAAGTCCATGTTCAGGGGCCTGAAGTAAGGTCAAAGTTTAAGAAGAGGGCCAAGGATGTGCATATCTAAGAAGTTCTGGTCAAGGTGTGGTCCTGCCTGCCCCTGGTCCAGCTTCTGGGCTTCACACTCACCCTGTAAGGTGGGCTGAAAAGCTGGTAGAGCTGTATGGAATCTCTTCCTGGGAGGCAAGTTCCCCTCTGGCTAGTGCCTTTTCCTTCTTCCAGCTCGAGACTCCTAGGGAAATTCTCATTTCTTTAGGGTCCTTTATTTCAAAGGTCTGATGGATGGATCACGAGACACCGTGTCTCTTTAGAGCAGTGGTTCTTGAACCTTCCTAATGCTGTGACCCCTCAATACAGTTCCTCACGGCGTGCTGACCCCCAACCATAAAATTATTTTCATTGCTACTTCATAACTGTAATTTGGCTACTGTTATGAACTGTAATGGAATTATCTGATATGTGACCCCCAAAGGGACCGCGACCCACAGATTGAGAAACACTGCTTTAGATGCTCTTCATTTCTGCCGGACTAGTTACCATCATGTTTGTTTGTTTGTTTTGTGTTTTTGGTTTTTTGATACAGGGTTTCTCTGTGTAGCTTTGGTGTCTGTCCTGGAACTCACTCTGTAGCCCAGGCTGGCCTCGAACTCACAGAGATCTGCCTGCCTCTGCCTCCTGAGGGCTGGGATTAAAGGCGTGCGCCACCACTGCCCGACTCATTCTTTCTTCTTTAGATTGGAGAAGAAAAATGATAAATGGAAGCCACAAAACAAAAACAAAAACAAACTCATAGAAAAAAAAGACAAAAGGACAGTGTGTGTGTGTGTGTGTGTGTGTGTGTGTGTGTGTAGTGTGTATGTGTAGTGTGTGTGTATGTGTGTGTGTGTGTGTGTGTGTGTGTGTGTGTGTGTTGGGGGACACACACTGAGAAGCTAAAACGAAGAGCCGATGCATGTGAATGTAAGCGATTTGTTTGTTTTAAAATTCTCTGTAAAGGGTGTGGCTTGAGGATGATGGCAAGAGGTACAAAAATAAACAGCAGTAATTTAAGAGAGTGTAATCACAGGAGACAGAATAAGAGGTGACTTTGGCAAGGGACCCAGCTAACTTTAGAGACAGTTCCTTGAAACGCTTCCTTTTAGCAACCTGTGGGGCTTTACATCTTTCAGAACCTAATGAGATCCTAAATGCCGGTGTCTTAGATACACACAAGCCCGTATTTTTTTCTGGTGTGCATTTTCCTCCGGAGGGACTAGACTTGGAGATGCTCTGTGGCTGTCACTGGGAGGACAGCGTCTAGGACATTTTATTTGGCTGTTAAAGTTCAGGCGAACTGTCAGCAAATAGAAATTGGTCTACAGAAATAACATGGCTTCCTGGAACTCAAGGGGAAGGAAATGGGTGGTTTCTTTAATTACTATAGTATTTCCTTGTGTATGCGTTATAACAAAAATAGATGTTTGCCTAATGCCCTCAGGAGGGAAGGTGAGTCTGGAAATGAATGAATTCTGAAGCTACGTACAGTTGTGTTGAACATACTTGGTCAGGACAACATTCGCTCTCTGTTTCCAATATCCTGGCTAGATCAGAGTGGGCTGAAACTTGTTCCCTGGTATTTAATCAGCTAAAATCCAAGGGCGTTATTATTTACATATGGGGAGCTAATGACTTGAATGTAGGCAAGGAAGCTTATTTATAATAAAGACGTGACCAAGGATGGCAAGACGTGTTGATAGGACCTTAATTAATTGATTGGCTAATTATTCTTTTTCTGCTGGGTGCTAAAGCACTCTTCCTAACGAGCCGCAGAAACGAGAACTGTGGAGAGCAACTTTAACACCATCACCAGCAAGGGTCTCCTGGCCATTTTAAGGTGTTTTGGGTTCCTTTTATGATGAAACTGTGGACTTTGTAAAATAGAAGGACTGAATGTCTTCCTATATGTGCATTTATTTATCCATTTATGTGACTTAATTCAAGTGTGGATTTAAATACACTTAATGAAATCGGCAATCAACTAGATGACGTTGGAGTTTAAAAAAAAATCAAAACATTTCCACTAGACAGGGTGGGGGTGGGGAGTAAAGGGAAGGTTTCTTGGTTAAGAGCATTGCCTGCTCCACAGAGGACCCAAGTTCAGTTCCCAGAGCCCTTGTCAGTCAGCTCCCAACCTCCTTGTAACTTCCGATGTTCTTCTGGCTTCCAAGGGCACCTGCACTCATGTGCACACACGTGCTTGCTTATGCGTGTGCATGAGTGCAGCACACACACACACTCACATGTTTAAACATGGGGTAAAAATAAAAACAAATCTTTAAAAAAAAATAGCAAGACCCCCACAGCATCTGTGTTTCTTTGGATTTCTTGAAGACATCAGTGGTCGAGGAACAAGGAGATGAAGCAGTTCTCAAAGGACTTTCTTTGAAAGCGTGAGAACACACGTACCATGCCATGGCGTTGTAAGCCTAACATTGGGGGATGGAGACGGGGCGGGGGGGGGGGGGGGTGGTGGTGATCCCTGAATCTCATTGGTCAGTCAGCTTAACTGAATTGAGGAACTCCACATTCAGTGGGAGATCCCGTCTCCAAAAATAAAATGGGGACATTTAACGTCGACTTCTGGCCTCAACACACATATGTACACATGTGTACCTGAACACACTCATGCCCACATCCATCCATACACATGTACATACCACGTGCTCATGGACACACACACCGACGTCAGTAATAGACAGATCCCTACTCACTGGTCTGGAAGCTTCACTCCTTTTGTTCAGCTGGCCCGTACACTTGAAATTCTTCTGTATTTGAAAGTCATGATACAGAGCGAAAAACTTAAAACCTCCAGCAGAGTCCGTGTCTACCTCATAAATACAAGCCCATTTTTTCTTGCATGCATTCCCTGCCTGGAATCTTTCCTGGATCCAGGGATCCAGGGTGTGTCTCCTTTGCAGTTTCCCCCACAGCTAGGCTCCCTCCTGACGCCAAACTCTTCCTCAGGCTGTGCCCCTTGCCCAGCATGCCCTCTCCCCCTCTCTCCACGTCCATCTTCTCCCCATCTCACTTTAATCCACTTTCCTCCCTGATTGAGAGGAGGTGGGGGTTGCTGGGGGACGGCTGATACTGAGGAGACACACACCATGCTGAAGGCACCAGCCTGGCGTGAATGGTCACTATTGAATGATGCCCCCACTTCACAGAGGATGGAGCAAGAGCTTCGAGAGCTACGGTTATCTCAGTAAGTGGCGTAGAGCCATAATAGGAATCTAGGTCTTCAGGGTCATTCTGGATTTTATCAAGAGTGTCTCGAATTGTTTCTTCACAATCGCATACACTGTCCCATTTCTCTAACCAGATGGTCCTCTGCCAGAAGGCCGGATCCTTGTCTTCTAGTTTCCACAGAGCATGCCCTAAATAGTTATACCCTTCTGTTGAGATGAAACGTAATGTAAGCTCTTAAAGGATTTTGCAAGTATGTTCAACATTGGGAGAAAGAAACTGAGAAAATGGATTTCTCAAAATGACTGTGAATTCAAGACACGGTAGTTCTTAATGTGGTCAGTAGCACCTCGCAGGTGTCTGGGAGTAGCAAAGGGTTTCCTGGGCTGTTGTGATCCTGGAGGTATGTAGTGGGGTGGTGGGCAGGAACATCTGCCACCATGTGGGACATGGACTGGCCTCACAAAATTGCCAGATCTCAAATGTCAACTGGACCCCTTGATGAGAAGAAGGTCTTGGCTCAGCACCCCACTAATGGGATCATTGGATCCAGAAGCCAGAGTGGGTTCTAACTTGGGTCTACCTTTTACTAGCACTGCAAGCCTTATCCTGAGAACTGCATGCCTGCTACATAATAAAGGCCCAATGTCAGGTCTTTCTCATCAGCACCAGAAAGTATCCTCTGTGGAGCTGGGGAGATGGCTCGCTCCATCAGTAAAGTACTTGCAAGCATGAAGACATCCCCAGGGACCTTGTTTACAAAATGCTGGATGTGGAAGCCTGTGAGATGGTTTGATGGACAAAGGTGCTTGTCCCCGAGTCTGATGACCTGAGTTTGATCCCAGAACTCACCTGGTAGAAAGGATGGACTCATCAAAGCTGTCCTGTGACTTCCACATGAGTGTCATGGCGTATGGGCTGTGGCATGCCCCTCCACAACCACGCCAAACCAAAACAATACAAAGAAGTGGGCGTGGCAGTGCACTTATATTCCCGTCACTGGGGAAGTGGTGTCTCTGTGTCTCCCTGGCTAGCCAGCGTAGTCCATTTGGTGAGTTTCAAGTCAGTAAGAGACCTTGCCTTAAAACAAAGCAAAAGAGAAAGAAAAGAGGATTGGATGGTGACTGATATTACAGTTGGCCTCTGACTTCCATATGCATGTATATGCATAGGCATCTTCCCCCACCTGCCCACACACAGACATGCACGTCACATGTAAAACCTCCAAAAAGTGTCCCTCATAGCAAGATGGGATTTTTTTTTTGAGGAGCTACTGAGTTTACTAGACCAACAGCAATAGCATAAAAATGAGGATGCCATCCAAGCCTTAAAACGTACTTCTATATCTTTTAGGAATCTTGTTAAAGTGCAGCTTCTGACTGGAGGGGATGAGGGGTGGAAGGGTTTGTGCTTCTGACAACTCAGAGTGCTGGTGCTGCTGTCTGTGGGCCAGATGGTAAGCAGGAAGGCTCTAAAGCGCCTTGGAGAGAAGAAAGACTCAATACATCAAACAATCCCACAAATACTGCCTTTCTACTTCCAACTGGAAGCGATGGGGCTGGGCTAATGGAGGCTGGATATAGGAATATGGATGTTTGGATTTGTTACAGGAGTTTCCATATGCTTTGCTGCTTTTCTGTATCTGTATCTGTCTGTCTCTCTCTGTGTGAGAGCTACGAATTTCAGACCTCATAGGCACTGTGTGTTTGGGTGTTTCTGGGCATGTGCCAGTCATTGTACATGGGTATACATGAGCTGGAAAGTGTGTCCGCTCTTCACTAGCCACTTGCTTTCTTAAATCTCACTGGAGGAGAGAATGCTGATGTTTTCATCCATGAAGATTAAAGTCCTAAGTTAAGGGCCAGGGGTTCCTAAAGCCCTTGACTGAGGACTTTGCATATTGTAGACAGAAGATGTTATTTGAATATAGTTATTAGAGAGGAGACTACTCATCATCCACTTAAAATACTTCCCGGTGACATAGTAGTGTTGTATGGAAACCAAAGCAGTCAGCTTTGCGTTTGGACAGCTGATGTAGCAAGAAATCTTGCAAATTATATATATGGTGCTATTTGGTTTGTTGGTGTTTTAAAACACTGCATGTTTGACTAGGGGCTGGATTTTCTGCCTTGTAGACCAAGCTCTGGTTAGTTTTCCTTAGTCTCTGTAGAAGCTGAGGACAAGGAACTGACCTTTTTGTGACCTTCTGCTGAGTCTTTCCCTTTCAAACCACTCACATAACGAAATAAGTTGGTGGTAAGCTTGGTTAGGGGAAACTCCTGGAACTTTTTGGGTATCTTTGCTCATGAGTTGCTTGAATCACACTTTCCTGTGGTTCTGGACTGCCTTTCTGGTGCTCTGCCTGGTGTTGGAGGAGGAGCCAGAATTGAGGAGGGATGGTGAGAGGCTCTGCCCGAGTGAAGTGTAAATCCTGGGGAGGCTGTGACAAGGGTCTGTGCCAGAATGTGTAGAGAGAGAACAGCTGGAGGCTATGGCTCTCTCTAGGAGGATAATTCTAAATTTGTCCCTTAGAAGCGATCAGAAAATTCAAGCTATTTATCAGTTTCATGGACCCAGTTCCTGCTCAGATCCTTGCGATCTGAGGACCATAGGGGCTGGTCCTGATCTTGGTCATCGCCTGTGCGTGCTTGTCTTCCAAGTTTCTATCTGAATCGTCACCTTGCCTGTCATCCTCAGCGACCTTTTGGTTGTGCTTATTTTGGCTGCATGCAAGCGGCATTTTTGGATGCATGAATGAAGCAGATAAAATTCCCCAGGGTGACTGATCTGTCCTTCATCTATTTTTAGTACTGCAAGAATTTACCATAGCCCACAGCATAACTCAATCACGGGAAGCCAGAGAGCAAATTCTGAGGCTCCCCGCCCCTTAACCCCCCACCCCCACCCCCGGGCATTTGGTGTAGGCTAAGCTTAAAGGCGTGTGAGTCAATCACTGATTATTTAAGGCATGTCATACTCAGGTTTCTATAGTCATCAGAGCGTCACTGTCACAATTCATCCCTGGCTCCTCATTTTGTGCTGCACAGAACTGCGCGCTCGCGCTCTCTCTCTCTCTCTCTCTCTCTCTCTCTCTCTCTCTCTCTCTCTCTCTCTCTCTCTCTCTCTCT
>CABHPR010112088.1:0-15227 GCA_902168415.1 Peromyscus melanophrys | reverse complement strand
ACACACACACACACACACACACACACACACACACACACACACACACACATACACACACTCTCCTCTGGATTTGGAAGTCCTAAAAATATCCCTTAGTCTAGGCTAAGCAGCCCAGGCCAGGTTCCCAGAACAGTAATCCTCAAGAAATACAGAATCTAAAAAACAAAGTACAAATTTTATTTTGTTTCTTTACAAAGGCACAATGGCCTCTTGGTATTTTGTTCCCTACCCCCACTTTCTTAACAAAATATAATAGCTTCTCCTTGGACACAAAGACCTCAAAATTGTAAAAAAAAAAAGAGAGAAGTTTTTTAAAAAATACAGAAACCAAAACCAAAATAAAACCAACAACGAACAAAACAAAAAGAGAGACAAAGACATTTTTGGGGTCAATGATGGGAACCCTGGAGGGAAAGGTGGTAGTGGAGAATGGCCAATTCGGGTGCTGAGGTGGCGGGGGGAGGGGGCAATGGCAGCAGCAATCCCCAACCGAGAAACAATGTAGACCCCCGGGTCCCCAGAAAGCCCCAACCCAGCCTGACCCCCAACCCATGTAAGTGCTTCAAAGAGAAAACAGAAAACCAAACAGAGAAGGGAAGGGGCCGAGTCTCGGGCTGGCTCTGGGGAGGGAGGAAATACCTTGGGGTTTTGTTTGATTTTCCCTGTTCTTAAAAATACATTTAAATGAAAGGAAAACAAACAAACAAACAAAAAAAGCTTTTTGGCGGAGAGAGGCCCGGCACCTCAGTGTCAGCTTCCCCGGCCCCAGGGCCGAGGCCCAGCCCTGGAGTCCCGATGCTCCCACACGTGCTATACCACCCCAGCCCCGGGACCTGGGCTTGGGTGGCTTCGATCAAAGGTCGACTTACAGTATTGAAAAAGAGGTCATAAAAGAGACCCAAATGACATCATAATTTTGTAAAAATTTCTCACTCATTCACCCATGTTTCTCCCTGTTGTTACCCCGGCCCCCTCTAACCCCCAGAAGGGAGAGGAGGGCTGGGGGGTGGTCAGGGAAGCTCCCCGTCCCCCAAAGGCTCCTCCCGGCTCTGGTCCATGGCGTCGCTGTCCGAGGCCTCGGAGTCTGAGGCGGTATCCGAGGTGTGAGCCTCTGGGCAGCTTCGGACAGACTTGACAATAACCGCTCGTCTCTGTTCCTCCTCCAGCTCCTGCTTGTCCTGGGTGCCCTCAATGTGCTGGATTGCCTGGACAGAAAGAAACAGACCATTGAGGAGACTCAGTTGGGGAGATCAGGTCAGCCAGTTAAGAGTGGGGGCCCTCAGCCAGCTGTTATCTGCCCCCAAAACACATACCCCAGAACTGTAAAAGGGAAGACCCTTAGCTAAGTTGAAGATCCTGGCTTCCAGAAGACCATAGCCCTAGATGTTAGAAACGACAAGCGTGGCTCATGTTTATAATTGTGAAGTCCACTAACCAGCAAAGGTCTTTGCTATTCACTGTATTACTCAGTTTGCTGGGCATATATGCAATGAAAGTTCTGGAATCTGATAGGCTTTTTTTCTTCTCTTCCTTGTTTCTATTTATTGGGTTATTTACAATTTATCAACTAAGTGATTCTTGTAAATGTTGCTCACAGCACTGACAGGGGCCTTCGTACTGCCTACCCACAGAAAGGTGAAAGGGTCTGGGGAGACAATTCTGTCTACAGAGTGCTTGGGTCCAGTCCCCAGACCCATTAAAGTCAGGCACAGTGGCATGAAACTGTAATTGGAGGGCTGGGGAGGTAGAGTCAGGAAGATCCCTAAGGCTCACTGGCCGGCCAGCCTATCCTAATGGGTGAGCAACAAGCTCCAGCAAGTTTCCTGCCTCCTGGTTCTTTGGCTCCCCACCCCCACTTTCTTAACACAATGTAGTGGCTTCTCCTTGGACACAAATATCTCAAAATTATAAAATAAATACAGAAACCAAACCCAAAACCAACAACAACAAAAAAAGAGAGAGAGAAAGACATTTTACAGGTCAATAATGTAAACCTTCATAATGAGAACATTATGATATATATATCGACAGGTGTTTGCTCAAAAAACATAGTAGTAGACACACACACACACACACACACACACACACACACACACACACACACACAGATATATACAAATCTTTTCTCAAAAATAAAACAGTGGACATCTTTCTCCAGCATCTAACCCATTAAGTGTAGTCCTCACCCCTCATCAAGGAAACTTCTCTGCAACAGACAGATTGTTATTTAAAAAACAAAAACAAACAAACAAAAAAAATCCTGTCTCAAACAAAACAAAACAAAACAAAAAAGCCCACAATCGCCAGGCATGGTGGCTCACACCTTTAATCCCAGCACTCAGGAGGCAGAGGCAGGTAGATTTCTGAGGCCAGCCTGGTCTACAAAGAAAGTTCCAGAACAGCCAGGGCTACACAGAGAAACCCTGTCTCAGAAAGAAAAAAAAAAAAGAAAAAAAAAGAATGAAAATGCAGGGTTGTGGAGCCCATCCCAAAGAATGCATCTATAATAAAACTCCCAAACCTTAAGCTCGGGGATCATTGCAAAAGAGGAGACGGAAGGATTGTGGGAGTCAGAGGATCAGGGGCTTGCTGTGAAGCTCACCAACACATCTGCCTAAACACGTGCTGAACAAAGACAACACCGATAAACATGCCAAAGTGGACAAGGAAGAGCCTATGAGGCCTCACTCCTACACAAAGAACCACAGACAGCCAGGCGGTGGTGGCGCACACCTTTAGTCCCAGCACTCGGGAGGCAGAGGCAGGAGGATCTCTGAGTTCAAGGCCAGCCTGGGCTACAGAGTGAGTTCCAGGAAAGGTGCAAAGAACCACAGACGTTCCGTGGCACACATACACACATACAGACATACACATACACATATACACACAATAAATACATTTTATTTTAATTTAATTTTTTAAAAAAAGGAGTCTCGGGGCTGGAGAGATGGCTCAGAGGTTAAGAGCACTGACTGCTCTACCAGAGGTCCTGAGTTCAATTCCCAGCAACCACATGGTGACTCAAAAACCATCTGTAATGAGATCTGCTGCCCTCTTCTGGCCTGAGGGGACACGTGCAGGCAGAATACTGTATACATAAATAAATAAATCTAAAAAAAAAATCTTATTTATTTAAAAAAAAAAAAAAAAGGAGTCTCTTTTTCCCCGGGCACAGGGAGGGGACCTATCCAGGCATCCAAATTGTTACTCCTCCTACACAAGATCCATCTTGCTTCTCTTCCATCTCCTATTCCTTAAGTCTCCAGTAAAAAGCCTGTCCCCAAGAGTCAACTCCCACAAGCCACCCTCCCCTGAGCCCAAATACCTGCACAATGGTGTCCAGATTTTGCCGGGATGTAGAAACAGAATTGATGACTGACGAGGGACCCATGGTGACAACATTGATGTGGTGTGAGGAAGGTGGGGCCGGTGCAGGCACAATCACTGTGGGGTGGTGGGTCGGGGCGGGAGGAGGCAGAAGCTGCAAGACAGAAGCCCTCAGTCGAGCTCTCTCCCACCCACCAACCTTCCTTACTCACAGGGGATCTGCTAGTGCAGATTTTAAATGTCCCCCCAAAGTCCATGCGGTAAAGGCTGGTCTCTGGTGTGGCAGTTAGAAGACAGAAACCTTAAGAAGTTGAGCCTAAGCTGAGTGTAGTGGTGCACATCCGTAATCACAGGAGTCAGGAAGCTGAGCAGGATGGTGACAAGTTCAGGCCCATCTGGGATATATAGTGAGTTCAAGGCCCACATGGGATACATAGCAAGACTTAAGAGAATAAAATAATAATAATGGAGCCTAGTGCCAGACACTGGTAGAGCATGCCTTTAATCCCAGCATTAGGGAGTCAAGAGACAGGTGGAATTCAAGGCTAGCCTGGTCTACAAAGTGAGTTCCAGGACTGCCAGGGCTGCTACAGAGAAACCCTGTCTCAGAAAATAATAATAGTAATAATAATAATAGTAACAATAACAGAGCTGAATAGCCGTTCTCTATGGGCAGGCACATCTTCCAAGCGGACAATAAGAGCCCTACTTCTTTCTCTCTTTCTCTTTAGTTTCCTAGCCATGAGGTGAATGGTTTTGTTCCTGCCTGATACATCATCTCACCACCAATCCAATCACCCATAATCTGAAGCCTTCAAGACTTAAGCCAAAGCCTTTCTCTTTATAAACTGATGGTTTCAGGTGCTTGTTACACTAATAGAAAGCTGGCAAGCAGGGTTGGGGATTTAGCTCAGTGGTAGAGCGCTTGCCTAGCAAGCACAAGGCCCTGGGTTCAGTCCTCAGCTGGGGGGGGAGGGGGTATAATAAATAAATAAATCTAAAAAAAATTTATTATGTATACATAAAAAAAAGGAAAGAAAGCTGACAAGCAGAGGGGCCAGCCAATTCACAACCCCACCATACCTGACACGGCAGCCTGGTGAGCGGCTTCTGTGCACCCCAGACCCTCATTCATTCCCTGTGACAAGAAGCACTTCGGAATTTAATAAATAACTCTTCAAGGGTTTACACCCTGGCTGGGCATGGTGGTGCAAGCCTTTAATCCCTGCCCTTGGGAGGCAGAAGCAGATAGATCTCTGTGAGTTCAAGGGTAGCCTGGTTTACTCAGGGAGACCCTGTCTCAAAACAAACAAAAAGAAGTATAGAGTCTGGCGCTCGCTGGGATGTAGCTCAGTGGTAGAATGCTTGCCTGCCTGACATGCACAAGGCCCTAGAGTCAACCAACATCACCACAAAAAGAAAAGAAAAAGAACATAGTTCCTGGATTAAGACAGAGAGGGTTCAAATTCCTGCTCCTGGGCAGGTTATCTGACCTTTCCCTGCCTCATTTTCCACAGCAATAAAACACTATAGCAGCTCAAGCTTCAAAGGGCCACCATGAGGATTCTTTCTATGTTCTAATGCTCTCAAGGGATCTAACCCAGCATGCCGGCGTTGTTGTTTGCACCTATCTAGTCTGAGACCTGACTGCGGACCGGAGGCAGCCCGTAGGGGCCCCGCCTGGAGTCTCCCGCTCACCTGCGTCCGCAGGTGCTGCTGTTCCCGCTCCAGCTTCTCCTGGTGCAGCAGCCGCACCTGCTCCTGCTGCTGCTGCAGCTGCACCTGCTGTGCAATCACCTTGAGTTTTTCCGGGTACATGTGGGCCTCAAGGGAGCGCACCTGTAAATGAAACGGCACAGCACTCAGAGGTGGGGCAAGACCACACCTGCTCTACCGCCACAAAGGCCGTTTACTCACGAAAACCTCAATCCTGGGCACAGGGCAATCCTAAACCTAAAACCCTGGCAGAGAGAGCCCCCTTAGGGCAGACCAGAGGCTCGCCCCACTTCACCTCTAAACTTCGGTCTCTACTGCTCCCACCTCCTCCCTTCTCGACGGCCGGCCAGTTTCCTTACGGAAGCCAGGCAGCACACCCTAGGGAACCAGGTCAAACCCTTCCTGGGGCCACAGCTCCTGCGCAGTCTTTCTCAGCGGCAGTTTTTTGAGTGTGAATGCTGGGAGTTGAGCCCAGAACTTACATACTAAGCACTCCATAACTGAGCTAAACACACAGCCCTCTGTTGCATTTTTACACCTTTAAGAAAGAACCCTTGCTGGGTGGCACACACCTCTAATCCCAGCACTCGGGAGGCAGAAGCAGGCGGATCTCTGTGAGTTCAAGGCCAGCCTGGACTACAGAGTGAGCTCCAGGACAGCCAGAGCTACATGAAGAAACCCTGACTTAAAAGGGGAAAAAACAGAAAAAAAAAGAGGAGCTGGAGAAATGCTCAACGATTAAGAGCACTGGCTGCTCTTCCAGAGGTCCTGAGTTCAATTCCAGGAACCACATGGTGTCTCACAACCATCTGTAACAGAATCTGACTCCCTCTTCTGGTGTGCATGAAGACAGATCATAGATATACATTAAATAAATAAATACTTGAAAGAAAGAACCGTGGACTAATGCTTTTCATTCCTATGCAAACGGAAACTCTGGAGAGCCGCTCTTAGGCCAGGTTCAGAGCAGGCACGCACTCTTGCAAATAAATACTTGAAGGGAGGAACTGAACAGAAAAGATCAGAATCCATCCTCTATGCCTGGGCATCACACTGGCCAGCAGAGGGCGCTGCCTCACCTGCTCCTCCAGCATCATCCGCACAGAGCGCTCCTTGTCCAGCTGCTGCCGAAGCTCAATCATCTCCCTCCTAAGGTCCTCAGCCTTCTCGTCCTCCCAGATGTCAGGTGAGCCAATGCCCTCATCCTTGTCTTCTGCCCGACGCCGCTTGGGGGATGAGCCACTCAGCTCCTGGGGACCCCAAGAGGTTGGTGAGTGAGCTGACACACTCGTAACACATCCAGAGGTCCCGGAGGGCTCTATTGCAGGCCCTCCAAAGCTACCCAAGACAGGCGGGCTCATACTGGGGAATCCATTCTGCAGATCCACCAAGGAGCCATATACCAGGAACGGAAGAACGGACTTGCTTTCTAGAACAGTCGCCTGCTTCCTCCAGAGCCTGCTCCACTGTTCTTCACAGATGAAGAAACAGGCCCAGGCAAGAAGTAGGCAGTTTCTGTGGGCAAGATAAGACTGATAGCCACACGTGCATCCCAAGCTAATGGCCTGGTTAGGATACGCACACACAGAAGAGGAAGGCGGGGCACTGCTGGGAGGACTGTCTGTCCCGTACCTGGATGAAGCGCTTGAGCTGTGTATTCTGCTGCAGGAGTCTAGTCTTCTCCTGCTCGAGAGAGAAGATGTATTCTGCCGTCTGCTGGAGAATGGCTGCCTGAGAGCAGGAGGGAAAGAGTCAGTTATGGCCCTCTCCCCATGAGAGCACCTCCTCTAAGAGGGCCTCCCTGCCCTTGCCCACCTTGCTGAGTTTCTCTCCATCTGTGTGGGGAATGAGGGTCTTGAGGGACTGGAAGCCAGCGTTGATGCTCTGCATGCGCCTACGCTCGTTGCTGTTGGCAATCTCCCGCCGGATCCGCCTTTCCTGGTCCCGTTGGGTCTCGGGGGTCAGTGGAATGTTGGCAAGGCTGCCAGGGAGAACAGGAGTAGATTCAGGCTAGATGTCCTCTGGACTTTATGCCCGTCCTCAGAGTTCATCACCAGAGGACCCTCGATATAACCTGCATCATTTCCCTACTACAAACAGTGCCTGAGGCACTCTGGCAGATCACCCTGAAGATGACATAGGGCTGTGTGGACCCTGGGATGCCCAGTGGACTGAATCAGCTGCCTGTGGACACGGGTGGTCTACTTAGAACCCACCCCTCCCCTGGCTTCTCCTTTTTTTAAAAAAAAGATTTATTTATTTTATGTGCATTGGTGTTTTGCCTGCATATATGTCTCTGTCAGGGTATCAGATTCCCTGGAACTGGAGTTACAGACAGATGTGAGCTCCCATGTGGGTGCTGGGAATTGAACCTGGGTCCTCTGGAAGAGCAGCCAATGCTCTTAAGCCCTGAGCCATCTCTCCAGCCCCCGGGCTTCTTTTCTAGAATTCCCTCCTCTAGAAGAGATTCTTAGCAGTGCCTGGGTACCAAAATACCCAGGGGTTCACAACTATGCAGGCCTCACCTGCTGTTCTACAATCTCCCTAGCCAGGCAGGGAAGGCCCTGAAACCTGCATGGCTAATCCCTATGATTCTAATGCAAGAGGACCCCTGACAGCCACCCGAGATGCCTGCTCTCTCGACACCTCAAGGCTCTTTGCTGTGTATCTGGACCACCGCCTTCAGGAGCTCATACTTTGTCACCACAGTTCTGAGAAGACACTCCACCGCCCTGCCCAGTGGCACAGTTGTCTCCAGCCAGAATTAACACCATCCTCCCAGCCACTATGAGCTAAGATGGCATAAAGGACAAGGCAGGCAGCGCCCACTCCGGGTGGGACAACGGGTCAAGCACCCCTTGGGGAGGTTCTACTTGAACCTGACCCACTCCAAGGTGGATTCACTTTGCATTTAAAAAAAAATGAGGCTCCCAGCATGCTGTGGAGGATGTTACTGCATGCTGCAGAAGTAGCAGCTAGCCAGTAGGGTGAGAAAGAAGGCAGCCAGCAGTGGAGGGCCCAACGCCACTGCTCCCAAGGGGTGGGCCTGTGTGTGGCCTGGAGGAGGTATGCCCCCCCTCCTCAGCCCTCCCCTGCAACTCCCCCTCCCGCCCCTGGCCTGATGGCTTCCAGATGCTCTGCTCTCGGCAGAGGTCTTCAGCCCCACCCAAAGCCACAGCCCTGGCCTCTTCCTGAGGGGGCCCTCCCAGGGTGACCTGTTGCAGGCTGGAGCTAAGGAAGCTCATACCCCTGGGTCTGGGAAGAGAAGCCTCCAACACCTCTCACCTCATTGATGTGGAGTCGCAGGTCAAGGGGGTGTCAGATCTAACTCTCTGGCAGTGAGTTGGCTCCTGCCTCTATCCCCAGGGAAAACGGGCTGCATAGCAGCCCAGGAGGGAAACACATCTGCAGCAGCTGGAAACAGCTGAAGCCTGTCCAGCCCCACCCAGCCTACCCCATCTGTCCTGCCTCAGCTCCCTAAAGGACCCTAGTAGCATCCCTGCCCCTTCCAGGGCCCCAGCTTCCTCTCCCAGCAGAAAGGATGGACAGCTGGGAATGAGTTCCCTGTTGGCCACTGCACGGGGTTTGGAGGCAGAGCATCCCCCTTCCCACTTCATCAACCCAGGTCTCCTCATTCAGGGCCAAAAAGCCCAGGACCCCAGAGCACCCAGAGGACATGACCCCTTCTCCCGGGGTTCATGTCCCCACAGGACCTAAAGGGGCCCAGGTCTCCCACCTGACAGATGAGACTTCCCTACTTAGAGCTTAGGGTAGGGAGAGACACAGCTTTAGGGTGGGATAGCTGGTCCAGCCTCCCTGCTTCCGGCCAGGACGGTTGCTTCTCCCAGCCCCGAAAGGGGAGCGATGGGCATCTGGAAGGAGACAAGGACTGAGCGATCGAGCAGGACAAAGCCGCTACTGCTCCTCGGTCCTTTGAGTCGGCCCTGAACACCGGCCCTGAACACCGACTCTGGAGCCAGCAGGCCTGAGGAATGCTCTTCGGTAAGTAGTTAACACCACAGGGGGCAGGAAGAGAAAGGGTGTGTGATGGCACACACCTGTAAGTTCAGCACTTAGGAGGCTGATGCTGGAACAGTGGGGGTTTCCAGGCCAGCCTGGGCTACAAAGGAAGACTCCTGTCTCAAAAAAAACCATACAAGACAGGTGAGGCGCTGGGCACGGTGGCAACACGCCAGTAATACCAGCACTTGGGAGGCAAGGGCAGAAAGTTAAGTTCAAGACCGTCCTCAACTACACAGCAAGTTCAAAGTCAGCCTGGGCTACATGAGACCCTGTCTCAAAATTAAAAAGTGGGTGGTGGGGGAGCTGAGCAGAGAGCTAACTAGTTAAGAGTTCTTACTGCTCTTCTAGAGTGCCTCAGTTCAATTCCCAGAACCCACATCAGGTGGCTCGAAACTGCAACTCCAGGGAATCGACACCCTCCGCCGGCCTCTGTGGACACCCCACATATAAGCAATATAAATAATTACATACATACATACATGAGAGAGGTCACAGAGAGCAAGCTACCCGGGGATTATAATCCCCACCCTACCCTAGGATTAATGTGGGAATCTCCTCCACAGCTCAAAAAGTCTCTGGGCCCATGCTGGTTATGCGCCAAAGGCTAAAACTGACCTAAGACCAGTCTCAAAACAGCATGTAACCACTCTCAGGATACCCAAAGGGCTAGCCTGTCTTAAGGGCCTCAGAATACAGGAGTGTATTTTTAAAATAAATAAATAAACAGGGTTAAGGCTGTGGTTCAGTTGACAGAGTGATTGCCTAACATGCTCAAAGTCCTAGATTCAAGCCCGAGAACTCCATTTAAAAAAAATAAAAAGGACACAGTGTCACACATCTGTAACCCTAGGACTAGGTAGAGGCAGATCCCTGAGTTCAAGGACAATCTGTGCCATATAACAAGACCCTGTTGTTTCAAAGAACCAGTAAGTAGGCTAAGGGCACTTGATTCCCAGGTGAAAAGGAGGAAGGGACCAGCCACACAGTAAAAGATAGCATTGGGACCCCAGAGTAGGGCAGAACAGACTCTATACCATCCCATGGACTGACCAGCTTCCCCAGTAAAGGAGGACCAGGTGCCATGACAGTTATTTCACTGACTCTTTTTGGTTTTTGTTTTGTTTTGTTTTTTATTTTTTGTTTTTTGTTTTTTTTCCGAGACAGGGTTTCTCTGCGTAGCTTTGGAGCCTGTCCTGGAACTCACTCTGTAGCCCAGGCTGGCCTCAAACTCAGAGGTCCGCCTGGCTCTGCCTCCCGAGTGCTGGGATTAAAGGTGTGCGCCACCACAGCCCAGGTGACTCTTCTTTTTGTTTCTGTTCCTGTTTGTGACATGGTTTCACTCTTATAGCCCAAACTGGCATCCTCCTGCCTCAGCCTTCAAGTGCTAGGATTAGGTGCCATCACACGCCTAGCTTAGTTGTATATTCAGACTTCTTTCTCCCTGGCCTTCACTGCAGCAGTGAGCCCTAGCTATGGTCCTGGGCTGTGCAGACAGCCAGAGCAGGGCAGAGCTGGCTGGGTGTCAACTCTATGAAGGGCTCACACACAACCAGAGGCTGCACAACTAAGTGTGTGTGACTGACCAACAGGTGCAGAGACTCACCCTAGGTCATACCTGGTGGGCTGGCAGGACAGGGTGCAGCTGCAAGCAGTCCCCTGCAGTTCCCATCAACTCAGCTACCCTTGAAACTGCAGCCCTGAGAGCTAACCTCAGCCTCCCCATCCCCCAGGACACGCACTAACTGGGAAGCCGAAAGGAAACTTCAGAGCCCCACCCTGAAAGAGTCCATCGCAGAACTCCCACATGAAGAGACCTTGGGTACCAGACAGTGAGCAGGTCCCTAGCCAGACTCTTCCAAATGTGTCACCCAGCCTCCAAGCTAGTTAACATGGTCATCCCTGGACTTAGCTTTGAGGAAAGAAACTGTCCTAGCAAAGCTACAATTCTGCATGGGGATTTGGGATTGCCTCAGTGACTTGTCTAAACAGCCCGGAAAGCTCCAGCTGATAGTTAACAGGCTACTACTACTAACCAGTAGTTATAACTGGTGGAGTGTAAGTAAGCTAGCTGGGTGCTCTAGTGGGTAGAATGTGAGCTGATCCAGAATCACGACTGGTGGAATGCAATCAGCAATCCTCCTCACTGACTAGCCCAATGGTCACTTCCAGGTGATACTGCACTAGAAAAAGTAGATTCTTTTACATATGCCTGGAAGTTCCCTACAGCTCTTTCTTGGTTTTGCAAAAGCAAGTTCACAATGAGTAATCATATGGAAAAGTCCCACCCAAAAAAAAAACTCCACGGAGTCCCTCGGTAAGCAGTGAAGATTGCTGAGGCCACTGGCATGGGTGGCACTGGCTTGTGATGGCAGCGAGATTGCTGAGCCTGTGGCCAAGAAACAGAATTCAGCCACCCAGCCTTGAGTTCTAAGAGCAGGGCCACCATCCCTAGTGAAGATGGGCAGCACTGTATCCAGATGCTCCAGAGCAGAAGGCAGGTGGTGGTTCACATCTGGATCCCTGATCCTCCTGTCCAGCCTAAGGCCAAGTATCCCCACCACCCTCTAACTGGCATGACCTGAACCCACTTAACATCCCTAAAACATCCACAATCAAAAGGTGGGAAAGGCCACGTGGGATTTCTCCCATACCCAGGAGGAGGAGGAGAGGGAGAGATGACCCTCCCACCAAGCGTACCCCACACACGCATGTTCAGCCTTCTTTTTCCATCACAGGCCCACCGCCTCTACAGCCCTGACAGCCCTGACCAACCTGCCACCCTCCCCTTGACCCAGGACATACCAAGCCAAGTGGTTCCTGTCAGAGGCATTTCTTCCCTTCAGCAACTTCAGACCATCACAGAGAAGCTGCACAGGGTGCAAATGCCAACACCAGCCTTGACACTTGCTAACTGTGGAACCCTAGCCACTGAAATCTCCCTGCCTCAGTTTTCTCCACTTTCATAGACTGGCAATACTGCCGTATGTAGGATCGTGGTAAAGTTTAGTCAAAATCAAAGGAAAGATGATGGGCAGTAGAACAAGATGAAAGAACGACCTGTTTCCCTGGAGGTTGTCACTCAGGTACCCAGCATCTCAGGGAACTGACAAAACCCTTCAGCATCCTGAATCGGTGACTGCCATGGACAGGGGTCAGGACTTACTCATTGCTATATCCTTAACCCCAGCATCAAGCTGGTGCTTCATAAATACATGACCAGAGAACAAACAAACATACCAAAGTTCTTTTTTGTTGTTGTTGTTTTGTTTTGTTTTTTGTTTGAGACAAGGTTTCTCTGCATAGCCCTAGCTGTCCTGGAATGTGCTCTGTAGATTAAGCTGACCTCGAACTCAGAGATCCAACTGCTTCTTCCTCCTCAGTGCTAGGATTAAAGGTGTGCGTACCACCCAGCCATGCCAAATTTCTTTGTTTTAAGAAAGCAATTTATTTTTTTTCATAATTTCTCTATGTGCATTGGTGGTTTTTTGTTTTGTTTTGTTTTTGCCTGCATGTATGTCTGTGTGAGGGTGTCAGATCCCATGGAACTGGAGTTACAGACAGTTGTGAGCTGCCATGTAGGTGTTGGGAATTGAACCCGGGTCCTTTGGAAAAGCAGTCAGTGCTCTTAACCACTGAGCCAGTTCTCCAGTCCCTGCCAAAGTTCTTAAACTCTCTAACGACACCACTTTTTTTTCCTTTAAGACAGGATCTCTCTATGTAGCCCTGGCTGTCCTGGAACTTGCTATGTAGACCAGGCTGGCTTCAAACCCAGAGATATCTACCTGCAGGACTCAAGGGTTAAACTCAGGTAGTCACTCTAGGCTTGTCCACAGGGACCTTTACGAAAAGCCAGCTTGCCAGCCCTTCAAGGAGCATTTATGATACCCAGGGTGATAGCACATGCTTGAAGCTCCAGCACTTAAGTGGATAGAGGCAGGAGGATCAGGAGTTCAAGGTCATCTTAGCCTACAAATCAAGTTGGAGGCCAACCTGAGAACCTATCATTTATTAAAGGGGGTGGGGCACTAAGAAGATGGCTCAGCGTCCTAAGCATGAGGACCTGAATTCTGACCCCCTGCATCCACATAAAGGCTGGCCACAGTGCATCTGCAACCTCAGAGCTGGGGGTGTGGTGGAGACAGGTGGATCCCTGGAGCTCCTTAACAGCCAGCCAGGGGCACCAAATTGGTGAGCTCAAGGTTCGGCTAAAGACCTCTTCTAAAAACCAAGGACAGGATGTTGGCTGTGGTCATTTACATCAGTAGGATATGCTAAAGAGGAGGCAGGAGGATCCCAAGTTTGAGGCCAGCCTGGGATACACATCTGGGCTGGAGAAATGGTTAAGAGCAGCTGAGAGAACCGACTTTATTCCAGATGACCCAGGTTGAATTCCCAGCACCCACACAGCAGCTCCCAACTGTCTGTAACAACAATTCCAGGGATTTGATGCCCTCTTTTGGCCTCCGAGGGCACGGTGCACGTGTGGTACACAGATATGCATGCAGGCAAAACACGAATACACATTTTTAAAAATTGGAATTTAAAAAATTAAATAAAAAGTATAAATAAACAAATAAGGTGGGGAATAAGGTTAGGTCTCAAACTCAGGGCAAAAGGCTGAGGTGCCTATTTAACATATCAAAGGGGATGTTGGCCACCAGGTTGAACCAGCATCTCTCAGTACCTATTAGAGTCATCCTGGCTGGTATACCCCGCCCCAACCCTAAACTCTCCAGTTGAGTCCCTAGGCTAGGCTTCCCTCCCCACCTTCATACCCCTATATAACTTCAGCCATGTTGGCTACCAGCCTCTTCGCCTCTTGGTCTCCGGGTACCTGGTACTCTCTTTGCTCCCTCTCTTCTCTTCTTTGCTTACTCCCCCATCCTCCTTTCTCATGGTCTGGTTCAGTCTGGACCCTTCCAGATGCCTCTGGCTTTCTCCTTCATATCTACAATAAACCTGGGAGCAGGCATGTCATTTTTTTTTTATCCATCTGGTGCTGAACAGGGACAACTGAGGAGGTCACTCAACACTGACCTGTGGCCTCCATATGCACGCACACAGTTGCATAATACACACTTACAAGGACAGAAACCACCTTGCACCTGCTTTTCAGAGTCTGAATATCACCTTCTGGACACTTCCTATATCTAATTCTCACAAAACCATTAGGCAGCAGGTCCAAAACTTCAAGCAAAACTTCAAAGTGTGCCGCTGTGCCCTATGGCTCCTTCTGGATGACCCAGGAAGCATAGGAGTCAGAGAGAACCCAGTTAGATGGGAGGGGTGGAGCAAAGTCCAGTACCCTGGACAAGCCAGAGTCAATCCACCTTAAGGTCCTGCCCAACCCACACTCCATCCTGGACAGGCCTCCCAGCTGTGGCTCCAGCTGAAAATGAACACACATAGAGACAGGCCTCCCAGCTGTGGCTCCAGCTGAAAATGAACACACATAGAGAGGCTAGAGCGCCAACGAACAGCCAGCAACTGCTTCAGTGCAGGACAGTGCAACTGCTTCAGTGCAGGACAGGCTGAGAACCGGTGCAGTCAGTTATGGTACTTCAATCACTAAACCTGACAACGACCAATGCTCCTGGGGGGTCAGGGGTCTACTGCCTTCCTCCAACACAGGGCTGGAAAGCGCCGGCGTGAAACCAGGGGCCCCTACTGCCTCACACCCACGCAGGATCAGAACTAGGATAACCTCTCCGGACAGTCTGGAGTAAATCAAGCCTCACTCCCCACTACCTCGCCCAGCTCTAAGAAGGCAGCACCACAGCAAAGTCAGGGTTCGAGTCCGGCGGTACCATTCACTCTAACTGGTACCTTTCTTAGCTTCTGCGTCCATCTTTACAAAGAAACCAGAAAATAAATCAACTCATAGTAAGATCGTGAGGATTCGATGAGAAAACCCTAGCAAGTGAGTCCCCAGAATAATTAGAGTCCAAGAGTTTTGTTGCTGCTGCTCTGTACCACTGCTGGGCCCTACAGGTGGGCCTTGTCTTACTGCCAACTGAGGGTGGGGAAGGGGGATCAGAGGGGGGCTGCCAGCTGCTAGATCCACCAACAGGCCATCTATCTCCTAGGTATTGGCTCTCAACTTAAAAGTGGGATACCTGCCTGGATTTTATACCCATGCAGCCACCTGCCCCACAGGCGTT
>CABHPR010112087.1:5810-26381 GCA_902168415.1 Peromyscus melanophrys | reverse complement strand
AGAGAGAGAGAGAGAGAGAGAGAGAGAGAGAGAGAGAGAGAGAGAGAAAGTAGATGCTCCTCAAATTTGCTAACAGGCCAATTTAATGGAGGCAGCCTCATGATATTCTTTCTCAGGTATGTCTGTATTTCTGTCAAGTTAACAGAAACTAACCCACATACTGATCTTTCAAATCCTTCATGTAAAGAAGTTAAGTTTCCATAATAGTTACTGCTTTATTTACATTGAATAACTTAAGTGGAGTGAAACTATTAAAGAATTATTTAGATGCTACTCTGAATTTTATTAAATGTCACTCCTGTTTATAAACACTCTAGCACCATTATATTTATTAAGTGCTCCCTCTTAATTATCACATTTTGTCTAAATTGAAATTTTTTTTTGTTTAAGATGGCCAACTGACATATTTGAACAAATTTCATTCCTCAAAGTAACTGAATGTTTCAGTCTCTCACTTTTCACATTTTTTCTATTCCCTAGAGGATACTTTTGTATATTGTCACTTTTTAATGCTTGTGACACTTGCTCTAAGTACGTTACACCATGTACTATACAATAGTATGTTGTTGGTTGAACAGTATAATGGTATTATGGATCTTTATTCCCCTGATCTTTCACAGAGAGAATTAGATGTGATTGTTGCATTTTTTTTATTTGTTAACTTTTTTGAACCATTGTCATGAGTAATTATTATATATGCATGTTATATATTAGGGTAAATGTAACTAAAGATATACAAAATAATTTTGATTTCTTCCAAACTGATTAATGTCTCTCATTATCCTAAATTACTACAATGGATCCCCTAGCTTTATCAAACAAGATGTATCACATTTTTTAGAAGAATTAAATATGTTTGCTTTTTCTGATAAATGTGCCTTTCTAGCATATTTCTACTTAAAGAAAATTCTCTATTAGCCTATCTTATCTCCCTTCTAGAAGCATCTTGCAGACATTGCTAATGACAGAGACTGCTACAGGCACAGCATGGAAATCTCATCTGCTGGGGGTGACTATTACAGTGGCTATCTTGCCGAGCACTCAAGTGTCAAGTGAAATGGAGTGCATGCACAGCACACTCAAGCACAAGCCATTGTGGTGGTACTTCCTCCTGCCCCTTGTGTGGAGAGACCTTCCCACATGGTGCTAGGGAAGATGCATAACTTGTGTCTTGGAGGAGGGATTCACACTTCTAGCACATCTTCAGATCCACCTGAATGCATTAGTTTACTTCCCTTTTCCTGGGTGAATTAGGCTATATGGTTGTAGTGAACCAGATTTATCTTCATGTTCTCCAGTTCATTGAATATAGGAGATGTTTTTCAAAAGGCGCTTGTGGAGTCCAATTAACTTTGAAATAAAATTTATATAATAGATAATGAATACAATTAAACTTTTAAAATACAAAGTATTTATATTAATGCTTCAATAGCTTTCCAACATAACGGCCCTCATGTACATGAAGTAATATGATAATATACACCCTTGAGGTATATATCTATATATACATATATATGAATGATCACTTTCTTTCTAGTGTTTTTGTTCTTGCTTACATATATGTGAAAATTGTCATTTAAGTATTTGAAAAGAATTTATTTTTAGTTGCATGTATTTGTGTCTGTGTTGTGAATACATGCATGTGAATGCTTGTAACCAAGAAGTACAGAGGCACTGTATCCTCAGGACCTGGCGTTATGAGCCAATGGAGGTGGGTCCTGGGAAGGAAACTGGGATCCTCTGGAAGAACAGTAGTTTGTAGGTGGGGTTTTCCTGTCCTGGCAGTCATTTCCCAAATAACCACAAGATAATCTTATTATTCATTTTAAATGCTTAGCTGATAGCTCAGGCTTATTACTAGCTAGCTCTTACAACTTAAATTAACCCATTTATATTAATCTGTGTGCTGTCTCAAGGCTCATGGCATTTACCTCTCATGGCATGTTTTGCTTACTCTTCTACCAGCTGGCTACTCCTCCGACTCCTCCCTTCCTCCTCCCAGCAAGCATCCTTAGTTTGGTTGTCCTGCATATACTTTCTGCCTGGCTATAGGCCAATCAGCTTTTTATCAAAACAATACAAGTGACAAATCTTCACAGTGTACAAAAGGATTATTCCACAGCAGTACTTTCCTTCATTTTTTACTTTAACGATTCACTCATCTCTCCAGCTCATCATTTAAGTACCTAAAGACCACATTGGTCCTACTGCTCCCTCTAAGCAGGGAAGGCCCTGCGTGGCTCTCAGCCTTCTAGCTCTTCTTCTGAGTGGTGGTGGTGTGTGGTATTCTTCTCATCTGTAGTGATTTGTTGTGTGTTTCCAGAAACAGCACTTTCTGGACCTTTCTATTACCTTTGTGTTCAGTTCAGAAGAGTAAGTACACTACACCATCTCTTATATGGGAAAACTCTTGGCATTCTTTCTCCACATTTGAATGAAATGTTGACCTATATAATTTGTAGTATAAGAAACAAGGTCTTACATGCTTGCTCAAAAGTGTCAACCAACTGCGGAGTTGCTTCTCAGGGTCTGTCTCTCTGACACATGGTGCCGAACATTTTTAATAGTTTGGGAATGGTGAGCCACAGTATGTTCGGTTAAGTAAGCCTTGCTTGCCATGTGAAGATTTACTGAAATTTCTTTCTAAGTTTTCTGTTGTAAAAATGTGTTTGAATATTAAGATTTTTATTCATATGTCCTAAACATGATTTAAAATGTGCCAGTCAATCTGGTAGAAATGACTGGGTGTCATTTTTCACATTGATATAGTTTGTTGAGTTAGTAAGAAGTTCAGACACCTGTTCATTTTTTTTTAGCTGACACTCATTAAAAACCTGTGCAGTTGTGATGGTGAAACTTCAGGCATCAGCCATTGATTTTGACTCTGATCACAACAAAGAGTGAGCAACGTTTGGTACATGTGTTCCACAGATAAACGTCTGTGCACATTCCCCCAACTGTCAATCCTCCATTTGGGTTAATGCTCTGTATTTAGGAGAACATGCTGATTTTGTGTCAGTATTTGAGGAGTTAAATAAACATCAAGAACCTGGGGGAGGACATCACATTTTGCTAGGTGCCTAGAGTACCAATAGTGTTCTGTCTGGTTCAAAATCCACATAGTCTGTTTGCTTTTAACTGTTCCAGAGTTCTTTTAAAAATAGAATTTCCATGTTAACATTACTGTACTTTGATACTTTTTGACCCCATGTGTTTCATTTTAAAGTTATTTTGATTACTGTGTGCATTACAAGGTTGGACTTAAAAGAATTCTATAAAATCAGACAGCTTGCTAAAACGGATTTCTGTGCTGCCCAGCTATTTGTGTTTAAGAATTCTCTTCTTAAAATGAGAGAATTAGACTTATTTTATTAATGGACAGCTGGCACTTTAAATTATACTATAGGGCTCAGGGAGCTTAATCAGTGAAGACAGCTCAGATTTAAGGCTTGATTTCAACTTGTACCCTCTTCCTGAATGGAAACTCTGTGATTGATAGATCAGGCCTTGATTACTAATCTGGTTTGCTCTCGGTGCTCACAGAATAACAACTTGTTACCTTCAGACTTGATATTTTAGTCTACTAGACATCCTTATGAATTTGATCTTTGGAAATCTTAAAATAATCTTTAATTAGAGCACTTGGAAAAATTCACCTCTCCCACATTCTTTCTCCCTTTGCTTCCGTTTTCCATAAATTATTCTGTTTCATTTTGATTGCAATCAAGCAGTTATCTTTTGAACGTTAAATCAAACCTGCCAATAGAGAGCTACCTTGGATCATTCCATAGAAGGACCAAAGTCAAAAGGAAGCTCAGTGAACACTCTTAAGTGAGTGAGCAGATTTTTTTTTCCTTTGAAGGAGATTTAAACCATGAATGAGAACAAAATAAGATTTTCATTACATATGTCCCTGATCTTTTGAACTGTAATTTACAAAATCCCAGTTGTAAGTGGAATCAGGTTTCTAATCAACTGATGGTAACATTAGGAGGGTTTTGTGTGTGTGTGTGTGTGTGTGTGGGGTGTTCTCAGATGGGTAGAGTATAACCAGGAGGCTCCTTATAAAGGGAAGCCGAAGAGTCAGTATCTGTGCTGCGAAAGGAGAAAACTTGAACTGGCATGTACTGACTTAGAAGGTGAAAGGGAGAGTGAACCATCAAAGAAAGTTAGTGCTGGATCCTTTGTGTAAGGGTAATTTCAACCCTGTTCCTGCTCACAAACCTAATTCACAGTGCATGGAACTTTGACATCCAGTGTTGTAAGATGACATTCTTATGTGTATTTTTAAACTACTGAGCTTGTAACTGCTAATTATAACAGCAATAGGAAATTAATTTCCTTCCCAAATTTTATTTTTTCTTAAATTTTATATGTGTATGGAAAAGTCAAAATAGTCTAGTGAGAGTGCTCAATGTATAAAGCACTTTCTGCTGATCCTGATGACCAGAGTTGGGTCCCCAGAATCCAGTTGGTGGAATGAGAGAATTACCCCTATAAGCTGTCCTCTGACCCCCATGTCCACACTATGGTACATGCATACCTGCATATACAAAATCAATAAATAGTAAAAAACAGTAAATTTCATAAAGAAATTCAATATGTATAATTAATACATACTAACATATTTCAATACAAAATAACAAAAATATCTTTATCTTTTGAAATATTTTTCAATCTAGCTTAAGGAAGGCTATGTCTTAACAGACCAACTGGTTTCATCAGTGTTCCTAAAACTAGTTCAACCTCATTAAACTTATATATCATCCAAATAATCTGTGGTATGACTATATTCGGTTTGCAAAAAAAACACTGGTCATGATTTCAGTGAAGATTCATGAAGACCAACCAGTGACCATTTAAAAGGAAGTTATTTCTCTTGTCATCAGTATGATTCCCATTCAGGAAGCTAGGATGACATTTTCTAAATTTGCAAATGTACATTTGAAAAGCACAGCTAGCCACCACAGGACTTCAGTAATGATCATTCCATTCTACAAAATATTGTAACAGGTTGTGTGGGCTCATTTCAGGAATCAAAGGAATGTATCAATTCTCATTCAAACGGAAGCATGACTGTTGATTTCTGCGGTGGCAAACATACCAAGGCATCCAAGTACCAGGATGCTATCCAAGGCAGGTTTCTGGAGAGGAACAGACCCTGCTGGGAACTCACTGTCATCTACAGAAATTGGATTACATTCTGAACTCCATGTTCTAGTTTTGGAGTCACAAATAGCTTATGGTGACAGTAAATCCAGACTCCAATGAAAGTCGGAATACTTTCAGCATTGCTAATTCACATTAATAGAATTAAGAGAAGTAGGTGGAAAAGTTTCATTTTTCTGATTTTTAATTTATTCTTGAAATTTCCCACATTGTAATAATCCTATTAATACACTCATTTCATCCCAAGCTCCCCCAAACATTGCCCCTTTCCTACTTCATTTTTTTTCGATAGCCCATGAAGTCCAGTTTGTACATGGGTGTCGGGCTGTCCACTAGAGCAACTGAAACCTACCATGGTTACATCCTCAAGAAAAAATGATTTCTTCTGTCCCAGCAGCTAGCAACTTCCAGTAGCTCCTCAGTACAGGATGGGGGCTGGAGAGTACCTTCCTCGTCTATGGTGAAATTTTGGCTGAATTGATCTTTTCTAGTTAACTACAGCTACTATGAGTTCATGAAAGCACGAGCCATGTCATGCTCTGAAGACAGCATTTCATAACATTCTTCTGCGTCGTCAGTTTTTTTTTTTTTTTATATTCTTTCTTTTTTTTCTTCTGAGATGTTCTCTGGCCCTTGATGATAGGGTTGGGGTGAGAGAGATGTCCTATTTAGTGCAGAGCACTCAGTCTCTTACTTTCAACACTTTGACAAGTTTTTTTGGTCACAGCACTAACTAGTCCTCACCAGATATACAGCATCTGAGACCAAGGCTGAGATCAGCCCAAGTATATGTGTATAAACATAAATATTAAAAGGCAATTTAGCAAAAATAACAATTGCAGGTTTTACCCTAGTGACTCTGAGTTTCTCAGCTATGGATTTTTGACCAGAATTACAGTACTTGGTATGAAATTCTCTACTCTGGAGCAGACTTCACCTCTGATCAGAAAACTATTAACTACCCTATAACAGTTATTCCATTGTAGTACTGATAGTCTCATTTTGCCTGGTGGCTGAGTATTATAACATAAAGGGTCTGGCTCTGGGTAGGACCAATGATGTTTTTTTCTCCCAAGCAGCTTGGATAGCATTTTGAAAGTTAGCCAATGAGCAAGCAGAGTCCTGATATGTTTAGGACTGATGTTTCTGTATACTATGGCCAAAGTGGGTGATATATTTATCAATATGGTCTTACCATGTAATTATGATGGGTAACTAAGGGCAATGACAATAGATAACTTCTGTTGTTTCGAGAACTCTAGTGCCAAACAGACCCAATAACTTGTAGAGAGGTATCCCATGCCCTGCACTGTAATTTTCATTAAATATCCTAAGTCTTCTCAGAGCATCATTGTTGACCTGTATAAGATAATTCCATCTGAACTATTTTGTTTTGTTTTTAGCTATATATTGAAATTCGCTTACTACCCAGTGGGTTGCCATAAGGCTTTTTCACGTATCCTTAGTTTTGGTTAACCCACCCAATATCCTCTTCTGGCCTCCACTGACACTGCAGACATGTGAACAGTCATACATGCAGAAAGAACACCCATACACATACAATTAAAAAGTTTAAACAATTTAAGTTCAGCATCTTTCTTATATTATCAATGACAAGCCAACTAGAAGAAATCAGGGAAATAATCCCATTCATAATAGCACCAAGAAAAATTAAATACTTGGGAATAAATCTAACCATGGAATTGAAAGGCATCTACCATGAAATTTTTGAAACTGCAGAAAGTGTTGAGACACTTGAATATGGAAAGACATCGTATGATAATGATTAGAGAGAATTAATCTTTTGAAAATGGCCATCCTACCAAAAGCAATCTGCAGCTTCAATGAAAACCCAATGAAAATTTCAACTTCATTTTTATTTTCATTTATCTATCTATCTGTCTATCTATCTATCTATCTATCTATCTATCTATCTATCTATCTATCTATCATCTTTCTTTCTATTTATTTATTCAAGACAAGGTTTCTCTGTGTAGTTTTGTGCCTGTCCTAGATCTTGATCTGTAGACCAGGCTGGCCTCTAACACACAGAGATCTGCCTTGCTCTGCCTCCTGTAGTGCTGGGATTACAGGCATGCACCACCACCGCCCGGCTCCATCTTAATTTTTAATAGACATAGGTAAAGCAACCCAGAAATTTATATTGAAGCACAGAAGACTAAGGGGAGCCAAAACAATCTAAAGAGTACTCTATAAAATATTGCCATATTGATTTCAAATTACACTACAGAGCCACAGAAAAAAATCAGCATGGTTCTAGCACAAAAACAAAACAAACACATAAATTGATATAATAAAATCAAAGTCCAGATATAAGTGCACACAACTATAGTTACCTGAATTTTGACACATTGTAGAAAATCATAACACCTTCAATAAATGATGCTGGGAAAGCTGTATTCAACATGAATGAAAATGTAACTAGGTTCATCTCTCACCTTGTGCCAAATTGTATATAGATTAAGGACCTCATCGAAGTACTTGATACCCTGAAAGTGATAGACGAAAATATAGGGAGGATCCTTCAACTTACAGGCTGAATAAGACTCCTCCACTAGTGCAGCAAATACAACTACTCTTCTGCCCAATGGTTGCTGTCTAGAATATAAAAAGAACTGGAAAAATTGAACAACCCAATTGAAAACTGGCCTGTAGAACTAAAAAGGAAATTCTGAAAAGTAGAAACGTAAATAGTTAGGAAAGAAAACCACTTAGCGATTGTTCAAATAGTGCTTAAATCACTTTACGGTTCCATCTCCCCCCAGTCCAAATGACATCCTAAAGAATACATGACAGTACATGCTGGTGGGGATGCTTCAAGAAGGAACTTCCATACTGTTGGGGGGAGGGTAAACAAGTATGGCCACTTGATAGTTACTCTGGAGGAGGTTTCTCAAAAAACTAGAAATAGATTGGGCAAGGTTGGGGGTTTTCATATTTTTTCTTGTGTCTCTGTATGCATTTATTTATTTATTTACTATTTATTTATTTATTTGGTGTGGGGAATGGGTGTTTTGTTTGCTGTGTGTACATTGTGGTGGTAGTTTTGTTTTGTTTTTTATTTTTTCCTTTTTTGTGTGTTTGTTTTTTTCTTTTTTATTATTATGATTATTAAGAGTTTTTTTTATTTATTTTACATACCAACCACAGATTCCCCTGTCCTCCTTCCTCCCATCTTCCCTCCTTCCAGCCTTCCCCCAGCCATTTCCCCAACCCAACCCCCATTCCCACCTCCTCCAAGGCAAGGTCTCCCATGGTGGGTCAGCAGAGCCTGGTACATTCAGTTGAAGCAGGTTCAGGCCCCTCCTTCCTGCACCAAGGCTATGCAAAGTGTCTCACCATGGGCACTAGGCTCCAAAAAGCCGGAAAATGCACTAGGGACAGGTCCCAGTCCCACTGCCTGGGGGCCCCCTAAACAGTTCAAGCTAAACAGCTTTTTTTTTTCTTTTTTGAGACTACATTTACAATCAGGACACAAGTCAGAAAGTAACAGCAATTCTGCTCAACTTTTCCCTCTCCATAGTGAAATTTCAAGAATATGTAAGATCTTTACTCTTTGAACAGTGTTGTATGAGCTTTGACTTTTCAGTGTTGTTAGGTACAGGTTGTAACTATCCCTAGGTCATCTGAATAGAGGGTAGCCTTCTGAAAAGATGCAGTTTGGCTGGCGGATCACAGTTTCATTTAGCGCAATGATATCTCTGTTTACCTAAAAAAATATCTCCCCCCCCCCCGAATAATGTTGTTTTCATATACTTACATATTTCTTAGATTTTTTAAATCATGTGCTCCAAATGTTAGGTAATAGTAACCCATTGAAAATCAATGGAGTTAGTCATTATATTATAGTTCATAGCACCCCAGTTACAATATCTTGTATAGTAACATAAATTTCTAGGTTCCTCAGTGGAAATATTCATGTAGAAGGTCTGAATTATGATCCGTGAATTTTGATTGATGTATACCCTAAAGACTTCTCTTAGGAAGAATGAGAATTCTTTTTTGTCTACTAGTTTATAAATTGAGTAAAAAATAAATAAAAAAAATCAATACTTGCCTAAGGTGACAGGAAAGGCAGAATATGGCATTCTTTCCATTAAATGTAGTGTGTGTGTGTGTGTGTGTGTGTGTGTGTGTTGTGTATATACTGATAATACACTTCTTCCTAAATATACTGCTGCACTTTATCTTTTCAGATGTAATATGTGTGCAATCTAACTTTTTATATCATTCACTTTAGATTGACATTTATTTGTACTTGTGCTAAAGATCATCATTTCTTTGATTAAAGCAAAAAAAAATTCGCAGTGTGCAGCTCGTGGTAACAAACTATCCATTCCTCTCTGCACTGGTGTGTCTTTTATGTCTCATAGCTTTGGAGACGGGGCTTCAAAAATACACTTTCATTATTACAGTTGTCGTGAGCTTATTATGATTGTGGAACAAAACAATATCAGCTGGTAAGATATTTTTCAAAATGTGAATACTACAGCTGGCTTCTTATTTCTGTCCATTCTAAAGATACTGTGGCTAGCCTAATTTGTATGGGCCCACTAGATCATGCCTAATTGAGTTAATGAAGCTCTTCTGTAGCAAGAAGCCTCCAAAGGAAAATAAAAACACAGAATGGAATTTCAGAATGCAAATTAGCCCAGCTTTGCTAGCTTCTACTCTCATGGGTAGAAGTCACAGAGTAAAAGAAAATCCTTCAATTAAAGCCAATTACTGAACACAGTCAAAGCTCAGGTTTCCCTAAAACTGTCAGTGTGAAGCAGCATGTGTTCTATGGAGGCCAGTTCTTGACCCTGCCTGGGATGCCAAGAGCAAGTATTTACTGCTTCATTTCAGTGACTTGATTGTTTCAAGTATCTGTCAACATCATTGGGAATTTATGGCTTTCATCTACATTTGAATAAAAATATTATTTGGATCAGTGGAGGTTTATATTTACAGATCTTTAAGCTTTATCCTTCTTACCAAGTGGCTTGGTCTTTTCATGTAACACATCTTATATTTCTTGCTCACTTAGCTGTAAATACTGTGTGCAGATATCTGTGGTGGCTGAGATCAAGGTACTGCAAATATAAGAATATCTTTGTGCAACATGAGAACTTTTTGTCTGTTAGTCTAGAAAGCTTTAAGGAACATAGAATGAATGCATGTTACTGGTTCTGCTTAAGTTCATTTTAATTACATTCTTTCAAATTGTACAATTATTTTTAACAACAATGATGGCAAAATGCAGCATACATACAGTTTCTTTTGAAGTATTGAGGTCATTGAATTTAGAGAATCATTGACATCATTATAAAGCCAGCAGGGGTTCTGTAGCATTTAGAAATAAACAAAATTACCAGAAACTTAAGTAACTAAAACTAAACTCTCAAGAATAATAAGAAGGATGACATAATTTAAATTTTATACTTTTGTAGTTTTCTTTTTTAGTCAAATACTCTGAAGTTCAAGTTTGACCTGCAGCCTTCAATTCCTGTGTTTCTGCCTAGTAAAAGTTTGGCAAATATGTCCTCTTTGACTTTAACTTATTTAGGGCATGTAGTATAACTTATTTAGGGCATGTAGTAACAGTATCATGAATTGTTCAACACCTAACATGTGTGTGTGTGTGTGTGTGTGTGTGTGTGTGTGTGTGTGTGTATATATATATATATATATATATATATATATATATATATATTTGCTAATAAGTATACTAAGGACACGAAAACTTCAATTTGCTTATTTTCAAGCTTGTCATAAATTGGCAATCATTTACATCAATGTTAACGTACTTCCACTTGATTTTTTTGATCAATATTATGTCTTTTGAGAACTGATATTATTTGTGGGCTAAAGAGGTGGCTCCAGGATTAAGAGCACTTCCTATGCTTACAGAGGACGTGGGTTTGCTTCCTAGGCTTCATATCTAGCAGCTCACAAATTCCTGTAACTCCAGTTCAGAGGATCCAATACCTCTCTCTGGATCCCACAGACACCTTCATATGCATGATGCCTTAACTGACAAACATGAATAGACCCATAAACAAAATCTATAAACAGTTTTTTTTAATCTTACTAGTGTTTGAAGATAGCATCTACACTTTTAATAGTTTTTCTTTCCTTTATGTCATCAATAAAGTTCAATTTATCTAGTTTTAATTCCTGACCTTCAGGATAATTTTCAGTTGTGATAAATTCTAATCTAGAAATGCTAATCCTGTGAATTTACTTACACAGCACAGAGATATTGTAGGAATTTGCCTAAAGTTATATTAATTGACTAGGAAAAAATGATCAGAAACCCTACTGGCTTTATAATTTTTTTTTCTAATAGTTGTTTCACTTATGACTCTACCAGCAATAGTAAGATTTGTGTTTTCAATCTATACTGCTGGCGTTGGGTAATTGCAGACCTAAGTTTGCTGGTCTGACCATTGTGAAACCGTGTGCCTTACTGTTTGGTTTTTTTCTCTTGGTTCCTAGTGAGATGCATTTTATGCTTCTCTGTTATGTGTGTTTCGTTTTCTATAGCATGTCAGTCAGTGGCCTGTACTCCCTTTTGTGGTAGATTTAGATTCTCCATGTGGATGGGTGAAAGTGTGTATGCGATTGCTGTATCAATTGAAAGCACCGAAAACAACCATGCCTTTGCTTTCCTTTTTTTTTTTTTTCTCTTTTTAAAGGAGCAATATAGAACACAGAGTCAAATTGCTTCCTTTATAATTATTCATAATTATTTCATTTTGTGTAATTTGAAAACTTTATGAATGACCCAAACTTCTAAATTTATTCTGTAGTTCTCTTCTTTATGATTCTTTGTCTTTTACTCCTCTCAAGTGGACCTTTCTCCTTAGCATTGGTGGACTCAGTTTGTTTACTGATCCATAGTTGCCCCAGCACTGTGTGAACTGCTGTATGCCTTCTCTCTCAGTTTGAAACACAGTTACATCGTTGTTCCCATCCTTAGGTGTGAGCCTCTTCTTGATTTCATTATCCTGTTTAAAAACTTTCTTTGTCACTTTCAGTAATACGTGTTTTTAAAACATCACCTTTACTTCATTTTTGAAGTTCTATAAACATATTTTTTATTTTGTTTTCTCCTAATATTTAAAAACATCTTGTAAACTGTAATTCTGTCCATTTTGAAATTACTCATGATGTGTATTTCTGCCTATTCCTTTTTTCTTAATCGGACTCAGCAGAAGTTTAAAATTTTAATTACTGTGTTCAAACTCACAACTCAGTCTTGTCAATCCTTTTTATTTCTGCTTTGTTTTATACTCCATTAATTTGTACTTTATCACTCACTGCTTTCTGCTTTCTGTAGATACACACATTCTTGTGTTCCTGAAATTTGAGTATTTGCAAATAACCAACCCTAATGTCATTGAATTCAGCTCTTCTATGGGGCTATGAGAATGAATCAGCTGAATTAACTTTCTGCTTCCTGTCTCTTAAAAGGTAACCAGAGGAGCATTGTCAAATCCTAGACATAAAGAGGAGGATAATGGGATGTACCTTGTTTGGAGACAACTGTATAATTTATTGTTTCTTTGCTAAATCAAACCTATTAGTAATTCTATTAATATTTTATAGTGATAGAAATACACATATTTTGCACATATATACATATGTGTATGTATGAGGGGAGAGACAGAAAAATGGTAAGATCTGCCTTCAGTCAGCTGGCTAATAGCCACTCTATTGTATTTTCTAGTAGTTCCATAGCCAGTTAGCTATTTTGTATAATTACACAATTTTTCAAATCATAGCTTACTGCTTAGAATAGAGGTGGAAAAGTCATAATGGGGCATCTGATTTTAAGACAATTTATTATTAACTTGTCAAAGGAATCCTGATTGTATGGTTCAAACCATCATGCACTGTGTTATTGTTACATTCAGGTGCAATTTTCACCTGAAAGAATAAGAAGTGCATCTGCAGTACTAACTTCGGCACATATAACGTGTTTAAAATTGAAGCAGGAGAACATCTTGGGTCAGTATTGTACAAGATAAATTTAATTGCTATAATCACTCCACTTTTAGGTCTGTTGCTTCAAGTGATTGTGTTGTCATATTGAAGGCCGATTTCTTATTACTGCTTCAGTGTTTTTAGAGCCATACATCATTTTGAATCATCTTGGATTGTCATTTATTTCAACTGCAATGGTTACTGCTTTCCTTGCATGGTTCCTGTTCCTTTGCACTTATGAAGGCACAGTAGTCTCTTTTGTCATTTTTTCCCACTGGACTACGCTCCCCTTTACCATATACATCTATTCAAGTTTAATATTTCATCTTAATATTTGAACAGACCACGTGTTATGAGCAACATATTTCCTCTTTACAGTAAAGTTTCGATTCACATTTGTGAAGTGACTAAAGCAAAGCACAGCTCAACTTTGTAGTCCCAGAGACAGTGGTAGATGTTCATGACTGTTACCCAGGAGGGAGACCCTGCCTTTTCACCTGTGTGTCTTTCTCTCCTGTTACTCACTATTGATGGTGCAGCTGTGGCCCTGGGGAAAACCATCACTGCTGTTTGTGTCCATTAGGAATATGATCTCACTAATAATCTCACTAAGCAGCCGGCATTTTCCCCATTGTGTGTGTCCTCATGTTCCATCTGCATAACTTCCCGGGGTCCTTTCTTTTGTTACTACCTGGTAATTCTTACTCGTGTTCTGCAATCCAACTCTTTGAAGTCTTTCCCGATTCCTTAAGCAGATCTGGAGAATAACCTACTTTGATCTGTAATGCTTTATAAAAATCCCTTACATTCCATTAAAGTACTCTGTGACTCTGTCATGTCTTTTGTTCCTCTAGAATGTGCAGTCTTTTGTGAAAGGCTGAGTTTCTGGTCCCTTCATTGCCTAGGGCTTATTAAGATGCTTGGAGTGAACAGATGATCAATAAATGTCACTGTGAATGAGTGAACATGGAATGAATGGACTACCAGGCTTTACTATAGCATGACATCTATAGGTATTTAATGAGAAATTCTATTTTTCAGAATTCCCAGTTTAAAGCTTTGTACACAGCTGTTTACTGTCTCCTTTGTTTAAAATTTTCCTATGTCTTTATGTCAAGCATGAGATAGGAAAGGTAGATTCAGAATGTGGAGTGTTTTGTATGATAAGAAATAGGAGGTAGAAAAGCTGAGATTGGCAATTTATTGAAATATTTAGGTGAATCTCTCATATTTTGAAAGGAAATATTCTGCCATCTCTAGCATACGATTTTACGGAGTACTGTGTATTTGCTGTATGTTTAGTCTACTTGTTTCTTTGACATTGTTTGTTAACCAGTTTGTTACTAAGTTTTAGAATCAGTTCATTCTGGGATTTGAAGTAAGAAACCTTAGAATGTACTTGTGCAAAGTAACACATTTCAAATGAGACCTTGACTCAGTTTTATTCAAATATTAAACATTATGCCAACAGAAAATATATCATTACAGGGTGGATTCTGGTTCATATATCTTTGTTGAAATTATGAAAATCCCCACTGTATCATAAGATTCAGTATCACACATTAGACTTGTTACATCTTTGATAATCAAAGGATAAAAGAGTTGAAAATCATTAAATTTTGCTACTGTTTGACTCAGTTTGTTTAGTCTTGTTTTTTCCTAGTACCATAACATAAATTCAAGATTTCTTCTTATGCTTCATTAGAGCATAAGAAAATGAGGGTTTTATAGTTATATTTAAAACTGAAAATAATAGGGCCATTTTTGAAGCTCCTTATTATAATCTAAACTGTTTTTTTATTTAGAGAGAATTAACCCTTGAAAGCCATTTCAATGTCAATATATTGAGTAAAATCACCTGTGAACTGAATCATATTAAAGAATATATAAAATTAAAAAGGACAAAAACTTACCATGACATAAAATTATAGCCTCCCTAATGCAATCCATTCCAGAGACTGAAGTCCATTCTCTAAAAATTACTGAAAAGTAAAGTGAGTAAATTGATGAATTCCATGTCATCAGAAGTTTTCACTAGTTTTCTTCCTCCTTTCACAAGAGTTTATTGTGCAATTTCAAAGAACTCTGTTTATTTTTGGGGGGGAAGAGCTTTCCCCTAATATACTTATGAAATATTTGTAAATGGAGCTTGAGATCTTGATAAATTTAGGTTAATAACAGATGAGAGACTTGTAATTTGAAAGATTATCTCTTATATTTTTCTTAGAGTGTTTACCAGAATTAGGGTAGAATTCTTGTTCGAATTAGTTTTTTATTTTTATTTTTTGCATGAGTATGTGTGTAGTAGAGCACTTTTGTATGCAAGAGTATAGAGGTCAGAAATTGACAGTGGTTAGTGTCCTCCTGTCTCTCTCTCTGCTTACTCATTGGGGCGGGGTATCTCACTGAGTGTAGAGCTGCCTAGTTTGGCTTGCCAGAATGCCCTGGAGTGTCATTATCTGTGCCGTGTGCATGCTGGAGTTACAGGTGGTTACTCTGCTGACTTAGCTTTTTACAGGATTGTTGTGAATCCCAAGTCCTATCCTCAATCTTTCATGGCAAGCACATTATCCAATGAGCCATCTCTTAGCCTCTCACACCAATTATTAAACAGTTAATACATACAAAGACACCACTGGAAGGTGGTGAGGAATACATGATATTTAACACCCACCATTGTCATCTCTAGCACTCTGCCCTCTAGAAATCCATGTCTAAGTTTTTGCCACTGTGGCAGGTTCTGTTTAACAGTACTGACAGAGACTCTAATGTGATAATCATCAGATTATCTACATACAGCACTCCTATGTGCTAAAAATTTGTATTAAGTAAAGGCAAATGTTAAATGTGAACTTCCAAATTTAATTAAAAGTTTGTTTGCTCGTGCATTCAACAAATACATCTTTGCATACTCAGACAAAAAGAAGCAAGAAGAAACTATCAAGGTGATTTTGGTTCTGTGTAAAGTGTCACATGACAGCTGGGCAGTTTGGCACAGTCCTTTAATACCAGCACTTAGGAGATATGGACAGGCAGATCTTTGTGAGTTCTAGGCCAACCTGGTCGATACATCGAGTTCCATGACAGCCAGGACTGTTACACAGAGAATCTCTGTCTAAAAAAAACAAGAAAAGAAAAAGAAAGAAAGTCACATGAAAACACATAATTTCTATTGCTGAGTACTTTGACTCCCTTTGAAACCCTGACACTTTGGCTCAAGTCTGGGTTTGAAACAGAAAGTTTGTGTTTTGTGTTTTTATTAAAATCCTAGGTGATGCTGATTACATCTTTCTAATAAAACCTTTTAAATTGTCTCCGTTGAATATAAGTAGAAGTAAAAGGAAAAAAAAATGTATAAAAGGTACTTCCAGAATGGGGCAAAATTGAAGATAAGGGAGATGTTTGAACAAGTGGAGTTCTTCAAGCCTTGAGTAAAGGGTTTCTCAAGCATGAAGAATGGTATGTACATGCTCAAGTGATGTACTATAATTACAGATGGACTCTGTAATCCAGATGATGAGAAAGAAGCTAAAGAATTTGGATAATCTTTGAATCAGAAAGACTTGACTAAGGAAAAGTTTCATGGTGGAAGTGCAGTTTAGAAAATATGTGGGAAGAAATCAAACTGGAGTTACTAAGTTCTGATGCTACATAGATACTAAATCATAAACCCCAGACTGCTCTCCAGACTGCTCGCTGACAGCAGATCACAAGGAGACTTGGGTTGACTCCAGAGGATCCATCAGAACAACGGAAGGTTCCCACTGAGAAACAAGTTCCCAACTTTGCTTCCTGGGGTGACCCACTGGGCCTGCTTAAAATAGAATACAGTTGTAGTCTGATGGAGGGGGACATTTGTTCTGGCTTTGTTGACTTTTGCTCTATGAAATGTTGAGCTACATATTCACTGGAAAGAGGAATGGGCATGCAAGGGCAGAGTGTCTTGTTGCTGTGCTAGCCGTTGCGTAATTGTCTCACATGGAGTTGCATGTGTGTAGATATATGTGTTCCAGAATAAAACAACACAGATCCCCAATCTGATTATTTCACTCACCACCCAGAGGAATTGTGTTTCCTTTGAATTTAAAATACAACCGATATCTGAGAAAATTTTAGCACATTGGAAAAGACATAAACTAGAATAGAAAATCCGTGAAAATGTAAATAATCGCCAAGAAACAGCTATCATATTTTTTCCTCAAATATCAGTGAGAGTCTTTGATTCTGTCTTGGTAGTCAGCCTTAAATGCAGAATTATAAGAAAGCTGGAAATGGTACTATAGCGAAACTCAATATTAGCGTTTATAGTTATTATAGATATTGACTTTTTTATAAACATGATGGAACCAGGAATTGCTGCAGGTATTGTGTGCTGACAATTGGTTGAGAAGTACGCATATTAATATTAAAGAGAAAAGAAAAAGGCCTTCAGTATTCTGTCAGCACTTCTAGGTTTGGTATTATAAAGACAGATAAACAGTTTCTACGAACATGATCCTTTTCTGAGCTACATGCATCCTAAATACTATGAATTACAACATTTAGGGATTGAAAGACTGTCAGAGATACCTCGTTTGTAAATGTAAACTGATACAAGTAATTTGCAGAAATTGAAGAAGTGCATTTCTCATGTGACGGAGCTAGACTCAGAGCTTTGCTTTTTGAGGAGCCTTTCCTCAACTGGTTTTTGGACCCTTGGTCCACAGCACATTGGAAGGTATTTAATACACTTTAGTGGACAAATTTATCAGTTAGGGTCTTTATTTTTGTTGCAACAACTTTGCACTTGCTTTGTATCATCTATATTTATGTGTATAGACATAACTATTCTATAGATATGGAATTTGGCGGTATATATAGGTGTGTATACTGTAAATTCCACAAAGAGGTACTTATGAAATTTTCTATGTCTATGAGATTGCATCACTGTTCTTTAATGGAAATTTTGGAAGACTGGTTTAACAGAAGAAAATGCATTACAAAACCTGTGTCTTGATTCTGAGACCTGAGCTGAGACCAGTGCTATTTGAAGTATACATTTACATCTGTGCTATACCACCCTGAAGACATCTGATCTCTGAAGATGCAGTCTGCCTCCTATTCTGTGGCCTTCAGATTTGTGTATCCAGGGAAGCACACATGGAAAAGATTTAGGGAAAAAGTTTCAGTATGAACTGAATAGGAATGGACTTACGTTGTTCCTAAGCAGTACAATGTAACAACTATGTACTTGGCATGAATGTTGTGCCAAGTCTTATGGGTGATCTGGAGAGGTCTTCTAGTATATGAAGGATATGAATAGGCAACATGCGAGTACTATGCTTAGCTTTTGGTTACTGCAGCAATTTCTGGAATGAATTTTCCATGAGTATTGTGGAATGACTCTATATAATTTTTTATGCTCTCTCCTGCATACTTGAGGTCTTATTTACCTTCAGGGAACAATCCAACTTACTCTTAGTAAATGAGACATACAAGCCTGTTTTTAAAACTATGTCCTCTCAGCTTGAGATCAGATGTTTTCAGACTGAGAAGATGTGTAATGCACACTCATTTTTGATGTCCTTATATTTAATCCATTGTTCATTCTTATCGTGTGTTTGTTGGGGTCTATGCATATATGTGTGTGTGTACGTGGATCTGTAGGTGTTCCAGCACACAGGCACTTGTGTGGATAGTATAAAGTGTCCCACTCCATTATTCTTCACCTTATTCCCTTGAGATAGGTGTAGCATGAGTCTTAAAAGTCTTATTAATAAAATCAAACCTGAGCCGGGTATTTGGGTGAACACTGGAAGGTCAGAGAGACAGAATAAGCCACAGCTATCTCACCTCACTGGATCCTCAGCTGGTCTTGTTTCCTCAGACTGGATGCCCCGAGCCATCATCCAGAATGGGTCTCAGCTGAACTGCTGCTAGAAGCCTGAATGCTTAACCAGCCACATGCTTCTCCAGGCCAAAGGCCTCTCCAGGCCAAATGCTTCTCCAGGCCAAAGGCCTCTCCAGGCCAAATGCCTCTAGTTTCTGGTCCTCACGCTTTAAATACCTTTCTGCTTTCTACCACTCCCTGGGATTAAAGGTGTGGCTTTCTGGGATTAAAGGTGTGTATCACCGTGCCTGGCCGTTTCCAATGTGGCCTTGAACTCACTGAGATCCAGAGGGATTTCTGTCTCTGGAATGCTAGGATTAAAGGCGTATGCTACCACTGCCTAACCTCTGTTTCATATTGTGGCTGTCCTGTTCTCTGACCCCAGATAAGTTTATTAGCATGCACAATATTTTGGAACACAATACCACCACAGATAGGGTCATCTCTCAAGGAATGTGGAACTTGTCGTTTTTAGTTAGGCATGTAGCCACCAATCGCCAGCCATCCTCCTGTCTTCATCTCCATCCCCCAGAGAAAGTACTGGCATTAGAGGTGCATGCTAACATCCTCAGGGGTTTATATGCATGCTAGGAATCACAACTCAGGTTTTCTTGCTAGCACAACCAGCATTCTTTTCCACTGAGCCGTCTCCCCAGCTTCTCATCGTTCTTATTTAAAAATATTGAGACTTTTTTTTTTAGGATTTTCCAGGTATTGTCACCATGAATTAAAGTGTTCAAATAATTCTGTTGGCAATAAGCCATGCAGTATCCGTGATAGTAGATGATTCTTTAATTGAATAGGTTGATTGTTCTTGGAATGTGATAGTGTCTTTGTGGGAAATGTTCATGGAATATTCAGTGTATCTTATTGTCAGTGTTTAATAGTTGAGTTACTATGATTCTGCTGATCATTAGGAGCAGTTTCAATTAAAAAAACCTGAAATAATTAATCTTCTGATTGGACTTTCACAGAAATTAAGGTAGAATCTAATGCATGAAAAGAATTGGACTTCATCTGAACTCACGGAGACTGTGGCAGTATGCACAGGACCCGCACAGGCTCAAGCCAGCTTTCTGTAATAGAAAAATTAGTTTTCTCTAATGTAATCTCAGTGGGTATATAAACCACTTTTAAGGGCAGGCCCCATGCCCAGCAGTAGATGGCCAACACAAAAATGAACTCCATGGTATATTTTTTTAGAATTTTTCTCTTATATTGCTTTGTTTGGACATTTTTTTCTTACTGGTCTTTTGCTTGAATACTATGGTGTCTAATTTTGTGTTTTTATGAGTTTTTTTGTGGGGGGGAGTGTATGTGTGTATGTTTCTTGTACCTTTTTTAAAAAATTCTGTTTTCTTTGGATGTTTGTTTTCTGAATGGAAAAAGAAGGAAAGGGGTGGAGTTGGATAAGTGGGGAGGATCTGGGAGTAGTTGGGAGAGGGGAGACCATGATCAGAATATATTGTATGAAAAAATTATTTCCAAATACATACACACACACACACACACACACACACACACACACACACACACACACA
>CABHPR010112086.1:6232-33952 GCA_902168415.1 Peromyscus melanophrys | reverse complement strand
GTGTGTGTGTGTGTGTGTGTGTGTGTGTGTGTGTGTGTGTATACTATTGTCAGATTTCCATGTGCCAGACAGCACCTTAATGAAATGCATCTTTGAAAATGGCAGTTTGTAGACAGTATTTGTAGAGATAAAATACACCATGCCAGCAACCTTAATCAGGGTATATTTTAAGAGAAGGTCTGGAAGAATAATTTTAAGAGATAAAATGGAAAAAAAAATAAAGTGCATTCAAAAAAATCACAGCATGCTGCTTCTCTTGTCCCTAGGAAAAGGGAAATTCACTGCTGTATGTAAACTATATCTTAGGTTCTTCCCCTGAATGATACCCTGGCTTTTGCTGCAAAACCCTTCAAATCAAACTTTAACTATTTATACCCCTCTCCCCCTGCAATAGGAATAACAACTCTTTTCCTGGGGGTAGGAGAGAGGAGTTTGCCTATAAAAGCTATCTTCGAAATGAACGTTTTATTTATGCTACTTTTCTTGAGCCCAGGAAAGGCTGGAAGTGTAGAAAACTATTCAGGACTTTGTGCCATCTGCCCTGATTTCATATGTTCCCTCGTATGAGTTGGAACAAAGAGGTGGGCTGGATGGAATTAAAGAATGTATATATATATATATAAAAAAAAGAAAGTGGTGATCAAAAGCTGCTGATAAGGGAAGCCAGTGTGCTCCCGGGTGATGTGTGTATTCAACTCCAGGCTGACTCCTCTTATGCTAATACAGCCAATTTCCTCTTTTATTTCATTTCTGGAGCCTGAATCTACGATCTCTGATAAGGTTCCCAAGGATACCGCCTTCACTCACAAATGGGGAGGTGGAAGGGGGAGTTCGTGATGGAGATGTGTAACTCTGAGAGAGCACTAGAGGATGAATAATTTAAAACTCCACCCGGAGATTTGAGGCAAAATGCAGAGATAAGAGACACCAGAGGGTGTTCTCTGTTTATTCAGAGCTTCATCTTCCAATGACAGCTGACCTCCAAGGTCAAGGGCATGATGGGAAATAGAACTGACAGTGGGAAAGGTAGTGCAATCCACAAGAAAGTAATGATTTACTTTGTGTCAAATGACACATTGATCTTTTTTTATTTAACTACTCCTTTCTGTGTGTGGTTCTTCCTCAATGGAAAACCTGTGCTGGGGGCAAGTTTGCATAAGCCACAATCTAGTCCCATGATTGAGAATTTCTCATAAGCTTTTTCTCAGCAACTTGATCTTGGCACTTTTTTCATAATACTTTTCTTAAGGAAATGAAGGTCAGAATTCATTGTGACTGAGCGCCGGAAGTGCGCATGACTTCAGACCTCAAGGTATCTGGTTGAAAGGCAGAGAGGTCTTCAGTTTCTCTAAGCAAAAGGCTTTTACGCTGCTTCAGCTTCCTGACTTTAAAACTGTACAGAGAAAACTGCATGTGCCCCTCATTAAATTGTTCTGGAGCCTTCTCTAATCCCTTTTATAGCAAAACACAGAATTACATACGTTTACCCTAATCAAACCTTTGTGTTTTCACTGGTTTGGCTGTCTCAATCCTGGAGCATAGCTCTTTGCCTCAGAGAATTCGAAGCCATTTGTCCTGCATAGAAGCGTGCTGTTAGTTTTAGGAACTTACAAATTCTGGCAGTAAGACGTACATCTAGGATAGCTTTGGTTTCCGTGATCAAAACCTTCTGCTGGGCCGATCCTATTTGTTTCAACAGAGGATAACCATGACCTCTGCAGAGAGAGAGGCAATGTCAAATGCTTCTCAAGGCTGGTTTACATTTCCCTCATCGTCTTAAACTGCTGTTTCTGCTTTCCTCTGTCTGAATGTTAACCCTGTTTTCATTCCTGAGCAATCATACCTTTTATCTTTCTTTAGATAAACATGAAAACATACGAAGGTCACTGCCGGGTGAGAGGTAAGATGTGCGTGACTGCCACCCAACCTTACCCAGTTCGTTTCTTCCTCCTCTCTTCCTTGACAAACACTTCTTGCCAGTTTCAGTGAAGTGAGACGCTTTAGAAGTATGATTCACAAGCCTACCACTCAGAGTGCCCGTACAGGTTGTCCCTCCAAGGGTCCCGTTCCTGTGGCGCCAGCCTGCTGGGGTTTTAGCTTACACTTGCACACTGTGTTCCTCCTTCCTCCCCCAACCAACATTCCCATTCTTTTATTTATAATCCGTCAAAGCGAATACAAGGTACGCTGCATGCATGTTTGCTGAGTATATAGCTCACATTTTGTCCAGATTTAAAACAAAATCACCCTGTTATTATTGGTCTGCCCTTTGCTTATTATTTTTTAAATGTTTTCCTTACCTTCTGAGTAGTAGGAGAAAAGACAGGAGAAGGATGGATGGAGGCAAGAGGAAAGGGAGGAAGAGAGAGAGAGAGAGAGAGAGAGAGAGAGAGAGAGAGAGAGAGAGAAAGCGCCAAAATATGAAACCCAAAGTTTGTAGATAAAAACACTCAGGTGACTGCTACAGACAAAGTAAAACATTAATCCTTGGGTAGTAATGAAATGTGCTATTATTACTTTCTTTAATAACTCAGAAACCAGACAGTTTAATTCTGACACTGAAGGCTGTTTCCAAAACAACACAGCTGTTCTGACTGAGAGCTACTGGGAGCAGTGACCAGTGCCATAGAAGTTACCTCCTCCATAAAAATCACTGTTTGTCTTATTTTTACATTGCTATGAATTCTCTTATCCGTTGTTTGGTATCAAACCAATGAGAAGTGTGCTTATTTGGTTAAATGGTGCCTACTACATTAGGCTTTTAAATGTAAAGCTCAGTGTTAGAATAGGCTGAATATCACATACTTAAGTGAAAAAAAACATTGTTTATTTAAAAGAGAAATTTGATAATTAAATTATTGTCCATCCAAGGACGCACTTCTCCTCTACTTTCTCCAAAATGACTAGTGCATATAATTTCTTTTATTTTTATATTTCCTTTCCCTCCCCAACGTTTTCAGATTATTTTTGCTAGTGTGAAAAAATATAAAATGCTTATCATCACTTATGGCAATCTATAAATGGCTCACAATACATCCATGTTCTTTGACCTTAAAACTCTCTGAACTTTATATTCTTTTTTTCTATGTCAGCTGCCATATTGAAACTTCAAGATGCAATTCTACCTTAATCAAATCTATATGTTTCCACTACAAAGACACAGAGAGGTTAACTCACTCAAGTATTAAACTCAAAATGTAGCTATTTCTTCAGCCACAACAGAAATCAGTATATGGTTATGACTATGCAAACAACCATGGATGGACAGATAGATGAGTGGTCACATCATTAGTTTACTATAGAAACTGCTAATTCAAAATTACCTAATGACAAAAAAAATAAAAAATGAATGATATTGATGTGATAAAAGTCCTACAGCAAAACACTGAAATGACTTGTGCATGGAATAACTCAATTTAAAAAGATGAATTAGGATGTTGGACATTGAAAGTTGAGTCCTTGGACATCATTTGAAACTTCAGAAGGCCTTGGGTGGTTTCCCTAAATCACTACAGTGAGGTTAAAAGAACTAACTTCATCCTTCTCTAACACAAACATTGAGAATGGGGAGCTGTAGGATTAGGTCTCCTTTAGACCTTTCTTTCTACTCAAGATTCTCTTTGAATATGGAAATGGACACATTTTTCTACAATGACTTAAAGACCGTTTCTTGAAATGTATATTCAGAGCCCATCTGATCTGGTTATCTCTGTGTGACTCCAGTCTTTACTCTCCCATCTTCAATCTCAAATCAATGATTGCAGAAGCATGCTAAGATATGACTTTCTATCACAGTACATTTTCCCCAGTAGAAGAACATGAGAAAGGCTTACAGAGCCTGTGGATTCATTTGTGGTATACTTTGGATAAATACTTAATTTTAAAGCAATGAAAGCAAAGCATGTGAACTGCAAGGGACCAGTATTCTCTTTTGGAGATATGTGTCTACTTACATGTATAAGCCCCTGGATTCTGATGACATAGTGCCGTGCTTCAGACTTGGGTTTAGACTTACTTAGTATTATGGCTTGATGAATAGAAGATTCTCAGCATCTAGGGAATGCAAAGATTATAAGAACTGGAGGAGAGGAAGCGTCCTATGAAAAGAGATCTTCTAGGGCTGGAGAATGGCTCAGTGGTTAAGAACTCTAGCTGCTCTTGCAGAGGACCTGGGTTCAATTCCCAGCACACACGAGGAAGCTTATAATTGTCTATAATTCAAGTCCCAGGGAACCTAATACACACATATAAGCAGAACACACCTTCACATAAAATAAAAATACAGATTAAAAACATTTTTTAAAAAAAGAAAGATTTTCTGGTTAAGATATGGCTGACATAATCATGAACACATATCAGGTATGGCTCCCTGAATATAATAGGCATTTTTACAGAGAGTAATTTTATGGAGTTCTTTCTGCCTATATTGCAGTAAAGATTTAGTTAGTAAATTCAGGAGACTCACATTCCTTTTGGCTCTCTCCTACAAAAATCATCATGCTCAGGTCTGATCCTCTGCTTTGATTTCCTGGCCTGAAATCATCCCCATAAAAACTGAAGTCTGGTGGTGGTTTCCCTTTTAAGACTACAACTCAGCTTTTGTTTCATAATGAGGAAATTTACTTGATCTTAGAGTTTACTTTCAAGGCTATTTTTTCTCTACCTTTAGCATTGTTGAGATAGTATATCTGTTGAAAAATTTATAGTTCATTATCAATATTAACGCATATCAACATTATGTTATATAGTGTTATTGCAAGATAATATTGCATATAACTTTATAATGTGAACTATACAAAATTTGCTATTGAACTAATGGCTTAATTAATTTCTTTGGCACAGTCAATGAAAATATTCCTCAACTTTATTCTCCTTAACTGACGTCTGTACTTTATTCTCCTTAACTGGTATGTACTTAAATAGTAGATGCTAGTTAAACTGTTTATGAATCTGAAAAAGAATACAATATTAAAATATTTTGTTTTGAGTCTCATTTTTAGATTATTCTTACTCATTTCAACTCTTGTATTTAGCTCTCAAGTCTTCCTTGTCATAAAAATGTATTTTTATTTAAGATAATTTTCTTTCTGATTTGACTAACTTAATTTAACTAGTATTTTTGTAATATGCACTTATAAAGCAAAGAGATTGCACATACTTCATAGTCTCATTGCTTAAAATTCTCAAAATAACTTAACTTACTCCAAATGCAAAAATCTATACCACATTTTTTCAGAATGAAGTTTTTGTAATTTAAGTCAAGTTATTAACTAAAACAATGGTTTAGCCTTCATTGAGGAGATGTTTCCAATCTTAATCTTTCTCTTCATATTTGGGATAACATGACTTTTGGATAAATGTTTTTAATCATCCTTTAAAAATTAACTTCAGGTATGTATACTTTAACGATTTTCAAGTAATATATACTTTTTCCTCCTAGTTGTAAGCCAACAAAGCCAGGCCCTTAATTGGTATGAGCCATGATCTTGGTAGAACTTACTTCTATTTGTTATTATATTTCTAAATATGGGAGTGCCATGATTGTCACTAATACTACCTTATTCCAGCAGAAAATACCTTGGTTGGTGAAGATTTACAACTGGGGCAGTGTTCTTGAGGTCTTTTCAATTAGCAAGTAAAAATAATAACCCTCATGATGTGCCTTCTGTCAACAGTGCTCATGTTGTGTATTAGCCCTCTGTCTCAAGAGCTCACCCGTGCTTCACACTCATGTCCATGTGTCTTACCTGCACATCTTTTCACACACAGATCCCAAACATTTAAATAATATACAGGTTGGCAGTGGAGCTTGCAGTCTTACAAATTGTCAGTATTCTTGTTATCTGTGAAAACACTTGTTAGATTTGGGAAAGTTGTAAATGTAGTGTGAAGTTCATTGGTGATGTAAACTCTACCCATTTCTAAATTATTTTAATACATCTTCAAATCTATCCTTCATAGAGAGCAGAAAGTGATTTGTAAACCTGTATCCTAGTGTTTGTCTTAAGGGACTCAAGGCATTGCGAAAATGAATATATAAGCTTTTAGAAGTGGGGTGTCTGTTAAGATAGCCAGTTCTGAAACAGTAAATACTATTGCGCTAAGTCCATTTGGGGAATGGTCATAGTATTGCCTTGAAAGATTGGAGATGAATTCATGTAACAACTATTTTAGTAAATTTAAAAAATGATAAGATCTTTCAAATGCTCTATAATTTATCTGTGTGAACTTTATGCCTCAAAATTTTGCCAGGAATAAAAACCATGAAAGATTCAAGTGACATATTTATGAACAAAGAAGCTACAAAGGAAAAAATACTAAACCATACAGTGAAACAATTGCTTTCACTCTAATATTACAAACTAAAATATTTTGCAGTATTGAAATTTAACACAGTGACAAAAATTATGTTGTCTGTTTTTAAAGCATTAATAAATATAAAATAAAGTAATATTATGGCATTGAGTTCTACATAAAAATATAGAATTTAGTGAGCGGCATCTCAGTCTGTGCTTTCATAGCTAGGCACAGGCAGCTAAAGCAATGTCCTTTTATTTAATGTGTCTTCTTTAGAAGAAAAAGGCAATCAACATCAAATTATATACTTAGGCAAATAATCCATGGAAGAGAAAAGTCGATAAACCAATTAAAAGTGAACATTTAAAGTACACTGTGAGTTTCTAATTCAGGGTGCTTTTAAATTTTACTGGTCATGAGACACTGGATGAGCATAAGGTGGCATAAAATGCTTCATATTAAAAAGAAGACTAATAAAAAGAAAATGTTAGCCAATATTACTTTCATCCTTTTTTCCCTTTACAGTGACTTTTTTTTCACACTCCAGTGCCTTATTGAGTCAGTGTCATATCCTGTCTAACTGCAGGATACATTTATTTTTATTTGCTTCCTCGGAACGCAAGACTGACATTCTGATTTCACAGAGAAGATACGGATTCATAACAAAGGGCTTAAAATTAGGGTGTCTCTCCCCCTGTCTGTGTTGCAATTATAGATGACACTCCATTTCCAGAACAAAATTATCTTTACTTTAATTTGATTTTGTAACAGGTTTAGAGGTTTGAAATTTAAGTTCACCTGATAAAGTAACTTCTTGTGGATGAAACTTCAAAGATGAAGAGACAGATAAAGCAGCCAGGGCAATATCAATCCAGAGCTGGTACAAATGGTGCAGAGATCAGGAAGGGACTGGAGAAGGGACAAGGAGCTGTCCTCAACTGTCACTCGCCCACATGCCCTTCACTTTGCATCATAATGGCAACATTTTCTTGCTTGTATGGTGATATATTTTGTTTTGCAGAAAAAAAAATACAAGAAATTTTTCTGGTGATGATAGAGCATAGTTTTGTCTTAGTGATCAAGAAAAGATGGGGAGTAAAAGAGGAAAGAGATAGTAGAGTGGTTTAATGAGTCGCTACTAATTGGATATCTACCTCCTGGCCTTCAGATATATCAGAGAAGAGCAAAGTGGGATGTGAAGAACCAGAGTGTGGAATCTCTTCCCTCAGTTACCACAGGGCTAACTCGAGGTCACAGAGGAGCATCATTCAAAAGGGTGCTTCTCTCAGGTTTGAGTCTATAGTTTGACTATTGGGACTCTCAGAATTATGCGCTCAGCTTGTCACCATGAATACATCAAACTGTCCATCCTGTTAAGGAGAAGAGCAGCACTTCTTACAGTCATGGTGAATATTCTCTCTGGTTTCAGTGACATTTTTGTTTGTTTTTCCTTTCCTCTAAAAATCACTTCAGGTTTAGACAGCACTGTAGAGCATCACAACATGCTCCTCATCACAATTTTGTCATCACTACAGTTTCAGAGTCCTTGAAAAATGGGGAAAATGCTCTTAATTTTTCACTTAGGCAATGAATAGAGGCTTAGATAGTTTTGTAGTTTTCTCAACAAATCTTTATCTCATAAATGAATGTTCCTTGGATACACAATCTTCAGTCTTTCTCTTCTCCTTACTTTATAATATATTCTCTCCAGGGTCCATAAAGAGATACTTTGGAAAATATCAATTGTCTAACTAGTTAACTTCCCATGCCCCTGTGTCTTGCAATTGCATTTGTCCAAGCAAACATGAAATCACATAACTCATAATTTCTACTCTTTATAATAGCAGGTACTGAATTTAATTTCAATTGTGCATCTTTGCGCTTCTTAATGATCATATGCATTTAATGTGGTCCAAAGGTTCAATTAAAAAAAAACTCTCAAAAAAGACCTCTCTAAGTGGGATTTATTGTAAACAGAAGTCATTGTCTTTATCATGCACAGTGAATGTAGCATGAGGGGATATACTCAGACCCCAGAAGCAATGAAGCTGTGTTTCGAAGGACAAGCCGTGCTTAGGGTAAATAATATAAGTGCATAAAAATAAAAACTGGGCATATAGGAAAATCTTACAAAATTTTAGGAAAAAAGACATGCACTTGATACTAAATTTAGAATGAGAGAGAGTGATAGAGAGAAAGGCCATTGGACTTTGTAAAGGAAATGTAACTTACCCATAGGGGAGGTTATTATCCAAATGCCTGTATCACTTACACCCTACCTTCTCAGCTTCCTAAACTAGCAATGCTATGACACCCGTTTTGATCAGTTTATTTTCCTCGTTCTCACACAATTCCTTTTGGATTCTCTGCTTTAGGTTTATTCTGCCATTCATTCTAATTTGCAATTCAATATAATCTAACTCCTCCAAGCGGTCTCTCTGTTCTCAGATATAGCTTGTAGCCACACCTTCTCACTTTGCCTTCCTATAGCACTGATGTGAACCATTTACGTTATGTGATTGACTGTGTGTGCCTATATCTGTCTAAAACAAACCTGTTGTTTTTCCTCACAGTGTAATGTGCTTTCCCAAGATCTGGCCTTCCTTCCTGCCTCCCTCTCTTCTTCTCTCCAACCTTCTATTCCTCCCTCCTTCCTTTCTCTTCATTTTCTCTTCTGTGTTCTTTCCTACCTCCCTCTCTGTCTCTCACATCCCCCCATTCCGACTCTTCCTCTTTCTCTTTCTTCTTCATTCCTCACTTCATTCCTGAAGACTTGGATCATCTTAATGGCTAGAGAAAGTAGCAAATGCTTACTGGACGGATAAACATGCCAATAAATGAACCAATAAGGAACAACTGGATTTAAGATTATTTGCACACAGAAAAATATGTAAAAACCTTGGTCTACAGAGGATCCGTGAGTGTTGTTAATTATCTCAGCACTGACTGGCTTGCATTAGGTTAAGGAGGCTGGTATGTGTTAGCATCTAGTAAAAGGTTGTTTCCTAATTCAATATGCACATCGGCAAACAAGGAAGGAGGCTGCTTAATTTGTGATGAAGTATTGAAAGGGACATTAATGGATGTCTAAAGATAGGGAAAGCCTGGTTTATGAACTCAAAAAAAAAGCCCTCTTTGTTTTCTTGTAGATGATCATTTCTGAGGAGGATGACCTTTCTACTTACATGGAGAAACTAAGTGTAAAAATAAAATAATATATTCCAGCCAAATACAAACTTTTTTATCTCTTTCTTTCCAAAAGTTAATTCTTAATTGAAAGATGCCTACAAATCACTTCTATTTTTCACTACTGACCTACCACAATAGATGCATGTCTCTTCTAAGGAAACTAGATTACATAAGAGACTGTTAACTGGAAGAGCCATGTGTTTACCATGAGAACTGAAGTATTACTTAGAACACCATCCCGCTTCAACAGTATCCTCAAATATTCATCTTTTGGCACCCCTGGGTCAGGTACTCTGCAGAGTCAGTTATGAAGCCATGAACCCCAAGTTGTAATTAGTTCAAAAGCCAGCTTTCAAAAAGTTTCCTGTCTGTCTGGGAAGCTCAGTTGCCTTAAAGTGTTGACTTGCAAAAATGAAGACCTGTATCTAATGCGTGTACATGCTTATAATAACTTGAAGGATGAGGGACAGGCAGAACCCTGAGGCTTGCCTGACAGCAGACTTAGCCTGGAGCTGAGCCTAGGTCAGTGAATGACTCTGTCTTAACGTATAAGCTGGACACAGTATGAGAAGGACCAAAGCTCTGAGTTGTTCTCTGGTCTCCACACATGTGTACCCACATTTGCATACTCACACAAGCATGAAAAGTTTCTGCTAACTGAAGAGAGGAAACGTTGAAGAAATTCAAAAGGCAAACAATTTTAATGGGTTTGTGAACTTGCAGGAAGGAAAATTCATACAGGGACAGCATCTGTATTTTTAGTTGGTAGGGTCAGGTAGAAATCATTACCTTTGCCGTCAGGAGTCAAGAAAAGCTTACTTGTGGTTTCCATCTCTTTCTGCCAGACATCCAAGTAACTTCATGTGATAGTGTACAATAACTCCTTAATTCAAACCCTGAGAACTCAAAAATCACAATCATCATTGAACTGAGAAGAAAATCTGTCCAAACTCATGGCTGGTAAAGATTCTGTGCAAGGTGGGTGCCTGAAGACTCAACCTGACACTTGGTCACTCATAGCCCACAAAGGAATCTTCCACATGGTTGTATTTCCATTACCGCAATTTTTTTTCAGATTGTGTAGTTACATCAACTTTATTTCTGAAGAATACTTAACAATGGATAGACACAAGTAGTACATTTTCTTTTTTAAGTTGACCAAACTCATTTTCAAGTGAAAAACAATATCTCCTTCATACAGATTGTCAAGATCTTCCTATCCTTTACCAAAACCGTGTTGTCAGTACTAGTTAATTATAAGTGCACAAAACAAATTTCATGTCAAACTGGATATGATAGCACAATTCTATTTTTATTAAGGATTAAATTAAAATATAAAATATCCATTTTTAACTATTATTCAAGGAAACACCAAAGTCTGAAATCGTGCCTTAGAACTTAGTGAATAAAAGCATAATTTCTCACTGAAACACCAGTTCTCTCTCTTAGTTCAGATGCTATAGCCTCTTATTTTGTTCCAGACGGTGTAAAAAAATTAAAGAGGCAGACCGGGAGCAAGCCATATCAGTACAAATAGATGCCATGGATATCTGCAGATAAAAAACAATCAAGGATATTAAATTCATTAAAGTAGATCAAAGAAAGTCAAAGTAAAAAGGGATCAAGAAAAATAATATTCCCAAGGACAAGTAAGTTGAGAGTGAGTCATGTTAACCCCCGAGGGAGATGAGTGGGCAGCTCTATGATAGAAAACTTCAACGTTGCCAAATCTCACATAAATCTGTATCAGATATTTCCACATAAAACTTGCTGTTTTTGATGTTGCTTGTTTCCCATAACACACACACACACACACACACACACACACACACACACACACACACAAGTGTTTCTCCAATACAAGAAAAAAAAATAAGGGTGACAGGAGAGTAGACCTAAAATTTATTTGTAAGGGAGCTGGAGTTGGAAAATGGCTCAGAAGTTAAGACCACTGGATGCACTTCCAGAGGACTCGGGTTCAATACCCGGAACCCACATGGTGTCTCACAGCTGCCTGTAACTCCAGTGCCTCTGTGTGGACTGCATGCATGTGGTACACAGATTTAAATGCAGGCAGAATACATGAAACAAATTCACATAAAAACAATAAGTTTAAAAATTAAAGGTAAATAAAATCTATGTCTAGGAAAAATTGAGTAAATTTGCTTATTAGTAATTGATTCTGGTTTTTATTTTATTGTTTGAGGGGGGTTCAAAACAGGGTTTCTCTGTGTAGACCCTGCTGTCCTAGAACTCACTCTGTAGACCAGGCTGGCATCAAACTCACAGAGATCTACCTGCTGCTGCCTTCCAAGTGCTGGGATTAACTATATTTTATTTTTAGTGTTCTGGCTATATATAATTTTTACATTGAGATGTTTGTGGAGTGTCCACTAGAAGCATCTGCTGGCATTTAGATCTGCTGAAAATGGTGGTGGATGTAGAAATGGGAGATTGTTTGGGTAGTTTAAAGACTACAACTTCTGAGAGTTGATATTTGAGTTTGCAGATAGACACTTAAGCCCCTACACCTTGTGTCATGTACCTATAATGACTATAGTATCTTCAAAGATCAGCATTTGTATTTTATACCTTTTGACAAGACCTGGAATTGAATTCAGATCCTCTGGCTTGGTGGCAAGCACCTTTATCTGCAGAGACATCTTGCTGGCCCTACACTTGCTTTTATGATTCCTGTATGTGTGTCTGCCTCTATTATATTTCATGAGCCACAGTGCCAAAGAATTGCCTGAGTCTCTTATCACTGTATCTAGAATGCCTAATGCAGCTTATAGTACATCTTGAATTTTCGATTACTATTAATTAAATGAGTAATGTGTGAATGAATAAACACATGAATAACTTTTAGATGTTCAAGAAGTTGTTCAAATGATTTGACAAAAAGTAGTATAACATTTTTCATTTTATATTTTTATGTGATAATTATCTTTACTTGCCATATCACAGAAATATGTACTACATGGATGAATCATCCATATAAATAGATTAAGCAATGACAACATTTTAGACAGAAATAGCATTGTAGACAGCTTTGGTGAGGCCGTACTGGTGAACAGAGCTAGTTTCTACTTACAGCCATTTCTCCATCACCTAGTAAGAAAATAGCGGATTTAGTTAGGGAGGCAGAGTCGTATTTCTTAAATACTCAAAGTATCTAGTCAGTAAGGAATGCCATGATGTATCCTCTTGGCCAGCATGACATGGGCAGACATGTATGAAAAGGTCATTGCTCAATGAATAAGAAACTCAAGTTTTAGAAGAAATCTTTCCCATCATTTGATCATATAGCCATGATGTGGAGGTACAGAGGAAGGTCGCCATATATTGATCAAATTAGAGGTGGAAGTTGGAGAAATCCTTGGTGTCTGGTGACACTAAGGAACCATTGAACAAACTTTTTGACTCTGGTGCCCACACTTCTTGTCTTTGACATAATGTAACTCTTCCTTTGAATATTACTGTTAGCGAATTTTGTGTAGTTAAATGAAGGAACAACCAACACGATAGATTAGGAATTTATTACAAAAGTATTAACTGTAAACAATATTATTTATTTAAATAAGTACAAAATTAATAAAATAATTCTTTTTTCAATGCTGTTTTAAAATATTTAATACTCATGTATGCATACAATGTGTTTTGATCTAACCCATCTCTTTCCCTTCCTCCTACTTATCCTCTTGTTTCCCTACTACTTTCTCTATCCAAGTGCCATATGCTCTGCCTTTCTCTGAATATTCACCAGGCTCATTGGGTGCTGACCTAATTTTTCATGGTAATGCGAGAGAAATTTAGAATTAGAATTTTATTCAAAATGAATGTGCACAGAAAATTTTTTGACTATATATGTTTGAAAATATTGTTTCCAATTTCTCTTCAGGTTACTTATTCAAATACGATTTTAGTAACAGATAAAATGTTCACTTTATATTTCTTAACTGTAGAATCTAGCAATACACAAACTTCCAATTCAATACGTTACACAAGCAAACTCTGACAGCTTTATATATAATGTAAAAGATAGGTACACTTGCTTGATGTCTCCGTAGATGTGAATTTATGAGAGAGATATCTCTATAATTATAAAGCTCCAACGAGGACTAGTGCTTCCCTTCAGAACGTTTCGTTTGTATGAAGAAACTTTTAGACTTTTGAGATAACCAAACCTGGATCAGAAATGAAAGGAAACACATGAACTGCCCTCTTATCTGAAACAGGATGCAGACAGCTACAAAGTGCACAATCAGATTAGCAATAATCTCCAGGAAATAAATGAAGAAGCCTATAAAACAGTGGGAACACAGAGCGATTTCTCTACTGGCTCACATTCATTTCCCCGCCATCTTCACCCACTCAGACTGCCCCCTCTCTTTCCCACATTCCCATTGCACTGCCTTGCTCCACTTTCCAGAGTTTCAGTCATGTAGAGATGATACACAGTACATAAATCCGAAGGATGTCTGGCTGTGAGAAGGCCAAAGTCAGTGTCAGAATCTACAATGATTCATGAAATTGGAGTGCACTTGGTCATGTAGTCCACATGCTGCACAGGGTCAACGTCACAGAATTCAGAATCACCTGGAGACAGGCCTTTGGGCATCCTTGCTGGGGATGGTCTTGCCTGTGTTAATTGATTAGAGAAGGCTCAGATTTACTGTGGGCAGGACTGATTTTCTCACCAGGGGAACTTGGAACTCTATAAAATGGGGAAAGCCAACAACCTGAAAACTAGGAAGGCGTCCATGGCCGTCTGTTTCTGACTGTGGGTGCCATGTGACTGCCTGCTTCAAGTACCGACTCCTTCAACTTCCCCCTTAACAGATGGGGCCTAGTACTGGGATCCAAATAAGCCATTCCTTCCTCGTGTTACTTCTGTTGGAATATTTTTATCACAGCAACAGGAAAAGCAGCAAAGTCCAAATGTAGATGTCAGGAGCTCACGGCACCATAACCTTGGTCCTGTGCCTTATGAGAACATCAACTGTGTCCCTTGATTTCCTCGTTCTCCACACTCAATTCTTCTTGTTAAACTTTGGCACTTTAACCTCTGTTCCTGTCCTGAAACCCATCAGCAGGTCTAGGTTCTGTTGCCTCGGGATTCACCTCTTCACTGATGAGGATCGTGGTCACTGATACTACTAACTTAACAGCTTGTACATTCTTCCAAGCACTCACTTTTCATTATCTCGAGGTATTCATGATGACTATTTTATCTATGGGTGGAGAGATTTGATAAAAAAAAAAACAAAACTGCGCAGTTAGTTCTCACTACTTAAGAACCAATTTGCTTGAAAGACTATCCCTGAGAGTACATGCTGTCTGTGTGTGTGTGTGTGTGTGTGTGTGTGTGTGTGTGTGTGTGTGTGTACATGTTCAGGTCTTTTGATTTGTAAACTCACATATCTGCTTTCTCCAATATATTTTTTTTATTACTGCTAGGAACTTCCTTCCACTGCCTCTCTATGAACTAGGAATTTCAAACATTGAGAAAAGAAGAGCCATGATTTGAGAGTATATAGAAGTTCAGGTAAACCATTTTAATGTGGTTTTAAATATATTGTCTTTAGTGCTGACCAACAGAGATGTTCCCTATATGTGAATCCACTGTACAGAGCAAGAATCGGGAACTGATATTTCTACGGGGTTATCCTGGCCCAGGTTACAAAGCTCTCTGGGCAGGAGCTCTGTCTCTTTTAACCCAGTACAGAAACTATTTTGTGTACTTGGTAAACAAATAATTTAGATGATGGATGAGATTGCTCTGCAAAGAATTTCTGTCATTAGAAGATGGGACCACAGCAGAGCAAGAGGTGAAGCTGCCATTGTTTAGTTCTGGAAAAATCCTGGCCCCCCACCTAGTAGCAAGCATCACAGGCACATTCAGAGTCAATATAACCTTGATCTTGACTGTTTTTCTTTATTGCCAGGGGAAAGGTGTTCGTTTTCAATGTTACTCTTTTGAGTATTTTGACCCAGCCATTTGTATGCAGCATCTCTACTGTCTTCTGACTTCCACGTCTTCTCTATGCTAAAAAAGGGCAGGGCATTTTTCATTAAGAGATGAAACCTCCTGGTTATTGAAACTGGGCAAATCATTCCATAGATTTGTCACTTCAACAGGGTTTTACCTGAAAATACCTGCAGTTTTGTTTCCACTGTTTAGTTTGTTCCCTAATTAGTGGAGTTTTCCTGCAGGCAAACACCTGCATAAGCTCACCTGCTGGCCCAGGCACGTGAGGGAACCTCGGGGTCCTTTGCAGGGAGACCTGCAAATTGTTTGTTATTATTTTTCAGAGCTCCAAGCTCAGGTTTGTTATTCACTGAAAGTGAAAAATGAGATCAAGGTTTCTCATACACTTCTTTCTGCAAGGTCTAAGGTAACCCAAATGCATTACCAGAAAATTAAAAAACAAAAAACAGTGATTTGAGGAAATGAATGGAATGTTCCTGTTTGTCAGCTTATCAAGCATTGACATTTGAATACATATTTTGACAATATATATATTTGACATTTGAATATATATATATTCAAATATAGAAGTGTATCTCAGCAATGATAACCATGTATAATTCATACTTCATACAAGAAAATAGATTTAAATAAGCCTGCTCAGTAGCTCAGTGTGTGGAAATTCAACACACTAGTTCCTTTCCCACTGAGCCTGCAGCCATTTTTCTGTCTCTAAGCTCCTCCACTCTACACTGTATTTATTTATTTTTTTGTATTTTGAATCATAATATAATTTGTTTCCAAATGTATATCTAAAGAAGTCCACTCTGGGGGACACAGAGCAGTACCCTAAGTGAACCGTAGCACAGCATTTTCATGTAAATCATGTTCAATAAATATTTAAATTACTCTTTTGCAGAATAAAAGTGTGTGAATATCCTTTACATTTAAGTCTCAAATTATACTAAAGGAGTATTTCTTCTAGAGATATTGTTCACAGCAATTTATATTATTTTTTTCTGTTCTTACATAATTCTTCAAGATATTTTACTAAGATGAGTACAAATCCATCTGAACTTGGTTAGAATATCATTGCACTCAGAAGATAAACAACCCTTTATTTACCCTCAAAAATTTTAAAATTTGATGTGTACAGAATATCAATGCTCCCTTTAATTTGAACCCTAGTCTTGTTGGGTTTTTGACTTATGAAAATGTAATTTAATCTCATTAGTTCTGATCCTGCTAATTTGGATTTTGCAGTTGTTCAAAGTAGTGGAGTTAGCATTTGAATACAAGAATGCAGTCCTGATCAACTAAACCTAATATGTACTGGGTACCACTTGTTAGGATTTGAATAAATTTAGGATGTTGTTTCTATTAAGGTTAGCTGTTTCAAACTGGGCATGATGGTACACCTGTAATCCCAGCACTTGGGAGGCAGAGGCAGGAGGGTCTGGAGGCCAAGGCCTACATGAAACTACATGGGACCCCATTAAAATATAGAAACACACATGCTCACATAAGAAAAGCAAATGTTTAAGAAGGTAATCATGTTCAAACCTTTAAAAATAATGAAACTGAAGCTTAAGGAAGTTAGCTGACATTTCCATGGTTACATAGGTGTAAAGCTAGCATGCAAATCAAGATCTGTTGTAAAAATAAAAGCACTTTTTTTCAGCATTTAAAAATTTTTTTTGAGATCATAGTATAATTGCACTATTTCCTCTTCCCTTTCTTCCCTTCAAACCTTCCTGTATACCCCTCAATTCTTTCTTTCAAATTCATGAGCTCTTTTCTCATTAATTGTTCTTGTGTTAATACAAGTAGGAGAATTAGTTGTCCCGAGGGAAGAGCATACCAATTGCTTATCTAATACCAAATGGTCAGTCCTGAAACATATGTACAAGTAATATTTTGCAGAATGAGAAGGTAGTATTTATGTATTTAGGAACACAGATGCATACACACATGTATGTAATAAACAAAAGCTATTGTACTGTACTTTTACTGTCTGCTTTGAATAACTAATCCTCCTTATGGAAGGTGACTTGCATTAGCACTGTACTAATGGATACAGTGGTAATTGTAAGTATCATTGTCCATCATTGAAGTATATTTTTGTATCTTCTTTGGTAAGCTCCTTAAAACCTAAAAATCACTGTCATTTTCCTTTTATGTTTAATGACTAAGTTCTTTTAAAAAAATCATTGAAGTTGTGTTTCTAAACCTTGTTTAAGAAGTAGGATGATTATTTAGTAATTTTCATAATCTATCATCCTAAAAGTTCCCTGCACCAATACCTAGAATAAGATAAATCTGTATCAAACTATAAAAAAATTAAAATGGCATTTCATTATTTCATTTGAACACATGTAGCTTTAAGACTCTTCTCTGTGAGGTATATATCAAGTCACCTTTAAATAATAAAATAAGCATATTTAGGCAGATAAATTGATTAATTTCCAATGTGTAAATAAATAAATCTTTAGAATTTTATTCTTTCTTATATATTTTTCCAATTAAAAAGAATGTTTTACCGCATGTTCTCTAGATATGATGTTTATTTCTGATTTCACTAATATTCTTTTTGATTGATTTCCATCTGGATAAGTTGAAGATTGTACAAAACAGTTTCAATAATAAAAAAATTGTAATATTTCTTTGTAACTAGGTCAGTCATCTTTAAAACAAGGAAGACTTTTTAAATATTTCACAGATTTTTAGGTGGCATATTAAAGAATATGATTCAAAAATATGAATATAAGATTTGTCCAAACATATATAGAGATAAGCATTAAACAATCATATTTGTAATATATATTTAAGTAATTAATTGCTTGATAAATTTTTATAAATCTCATTTATTCTTAAAATTAAAAAGTCCAATAAAGTAAAATTTTTCACATTAAAGAGAAATCTAATGAAAAATGAAAACTCCTTATATGGACCTAAGATTCCAAGATTTGTGGAGGATACTTTTTGCAGGGATTTGCTTCAATTATTAAATACCACAGAATTCATGACAATCCAGCTCACTACAGAAGAATATATTATACTTTGGCTCATTATTTCAGTATGCCTCTATCTCAAGTAACTAACATATTAATAATCTAATTGTTCAATCTGTAAATAGTAGGTATATAAAGTAACCTAATTCAAAAGTCAATTTGGAATTCTAAATATTATTTTAAGAGCTTTAGTTGAATAAATGACACTAGCCTTTCAAGGAGATCTAGAGCTTGGCTGCAAGTATAGCGTGCTTCTATTCTGTCATACAATTAAGAATTCAGCTCAGGCTACCAGGTAAGTATATTAGGAGATTAAAATGTACAATCAGGTAGTGTGTTAGAAATTACTCTTGTACTTTGTAGGTGAAAGGTAGGGAGTGATACATCAGACTCGGGACATAAGTGTGGTGCAGTATTCACAGGGAAGGGCACATTATCCAGAGAACCTTCCCTTGGATGCCCCTTAAAAGTGGTCTAGAGACCTGGATCTTTGTATCTTCATCATCTTGTCATAGTACTTCCAAGAAGGGATGCTATCTCCTACAGAAAAGAGTCTCCAGCTGAGATCAGTTTCTCCATAGGACTCGGTGCTGAAAGCTCAGCTGTTGGAATCCTTATTTCTTCATCCCAAATGGGAGACTGAGTAGAAATGCACAGCATCAAGGGCATGTAGTTTTCTGTAAATAAACCAAAAATTTCAAGATGAGATGAAAGAGATTTATCCTGACTGTGGGCCAGGCAGGAAAACTCTAGCTACAAATGGCGCCATAACGTGGGGCAGGAGTTTCCACTTAAAACCTGAGAAAGCGTAAAAAGAAGATTCTAAAACAGAGCTAAAACAGCTTCCTAGTTGTCTTTCTCAAGTTAGCCACAGCCTGCGGGCTTGAGATACTGTATGGCGGGTTCCTGGTGTGCGTGTTTGACCTGCAGTATGGTGGAAATGAGGCGTCTGCAAGTGGCGCATTAAGCTGCCTGGTGGATTTAGCCTTTGCTAGTACAAAACAAAAAGAGGTTTCTGGGCTAAACGCTGCTTGGATAAAAGTATAGACCCACGAAGGCTCCCAGAGCTAGCGGTAAATGTACCACTGCCATGTTGGGAAGCTGAGGTGGGCGGAGCCAGCAGCCACAGCACCGTTTCAGTCCTAGATATGCTGCAGTTTAAAACAAATGATTCACAATAGAACAGATTCAGATGAAACAAGACTTTAAATGCTTTAAAATGTGTGTAAAAATGTACGTAGGCTTCAAAGAGAGATAAAAAGGAATATATACAGTTATATAAAGAAATAGTTTTGAAAAATGAAGTCTTTAAAGAGACAGTAAAGGTAGTATAAAATATAAGCCACGTAAAGATGGATATCACACAGAGAATCTGCATTGTGTTGTCTTTGGGATTCTTAACTGCAGAGAGATATTTGATTGTAAAGGAAGCTGAGTTAAACCAATATGTATATTTTAAAGATACCTTGACTTCAAAATTTGGATGTAAAGATATGTTGCTTTGGAAAGGAAGCTCTGATTTTGTTTCCACAGAAAGCCAGAGGCTATGGATTTGTTCCAGATTAAGATACATCAGATTTGACCAGCCAAGACCACCTGAAGGTCTTCGATGACACCATGGCCCAGATGATCCAACATCCAGAACCGTTTCAAGGCAACTGGCTCAGACGATACACCCTCATGGACTACTCCAAGATCCTAAAATTTTCTTTGTGACCCCATAAGATACAGCGCCCCCCTCCAGCAGGAAGCAGTAAGAGAAGCTACGCCCAAATTCCCAAATTATATGTAATTTACTTTAAGGTTAAAACCTTCCTTTTTAAAAAAAAAAAAAAAAAAGGGGGAAGTGCTGTGGGATGTTCTGTATGTCAAATGTGTTGCCAATAAAACACTGATTGGCCAGTGGCTAGGCAGGAAGTATAGGCGGGACTAACAGAGAGAATAAAAAGAGCAGGAAGGTGGAAACAGACGCTGCCAGACGCTGCCAGCCACCGCCAGGACAAGCAGCATGTAAAGATGCCGGTAAGCCACGAGCCATGTGGCAAGGAACAGAATTATAGAAATGGATTAATTTAAGATATAAGGACAGTCAGCAAGAAGCCTGCCACGGCCATACAGTTTGAAAGCAATATAAGTCTCTGTGCTTACTTGGTTGGGTCTGAGCGGCTGTGGGACTGGCAGGTGAGAGAGATTTATCCTGACTGTGGGCCAGGCAGGAAAACTCTAGCTACAATGAGAGCACATACCTTTCTAATGCAACTGTAGCCTAACAAATCTGGTTTGGACCTTGCGTCTTCTTAAAGAACAGATGTTGAGGTCAGCAAAGCATCCTTCAAAAATGACAACGTAGTGAAATACTTTGACAAACATGGCTTTCTTTTGGACATTAATATGTTTTGTTAACAGTGAAAACAATTTTTCATAAAATAAGCATACTTTTTAATATAACAAATCCTAAAGGAATGCTTATTTTCCATATATTAAAAACCCTTGTCTAAAAAAAACCTATGGATTTCTGTGCTATCAAAATTTTTCAGTGGAAAGCTTTTTAAAAATTAATATATCTATGCTTCTTCATATTTAACTAACTTACTAATTTTCCAGTAGAAAATATTTTGGTAATATGAACAACTAAATAATATTAGGAAAAATACTCCTTAATAATAACAAGACAGTAGAGGTTTATATCTCTTGAGTATTATTAATTCATTGGTATGCTCATGCGGTTCAGAGCCAGGTCTGCTACCAACCCACAAGTTGGGAAAAGCAGAGTCATTGTGTTCTTCCTTAACTGTCATAACTTAGAGCTTGTGTCTATAGGTACCTCAGACATCCTATTGATTAGAACAGAGTCCTAAGACTACGTCCAGGGGAGTTTGTGGGATGTCTTAAAATTGTGTATCCCATGTCTAACTGGCATTATTATTATTATTATGAAAGAAAGGTCAATATATGGTTAATTCTGAATGCTTTCTGTCCTGTACAGTATTTTCAATGAACAAAGAACTCCAGCATTTGGAAGGGCATTATCTATTTGTATTGTGGCAATATGAGTATTTATGAAAAAGTCCAATGATTACTATTTTTAAACTAGCTTAGTTTGATATTTTCCAATTTGTTTTCTGTCCAATATAAAGTTCATAGTGCCTTGGTTATATCTCCACTGATGTTACCTATGCCACCTGAAAATATTAAATTCATTCTCCAGAGTGAATGATGGAAAATGGAAAACAAAGGAAATGTTCATTCTGGGTCCAGCTGTTCTCTGCCACTGACTACTGCTGTGTGTAGCAGCCAACAAATGGTACATGCCACTCTCTTGAGCTCAGCCTCTTATAACACCCAAAGAAAGACTCTCTAGCATAACATCCACACTAATGAGTTCCAAGAGAGTTATCTGGGAACCACTTTGTGAATTATTCTTCCTTTGCCTTGCCTCTCAGTAGGCAGCGTTTAAATGATGGCAACACAACCAACTCTTCAATCCATTGGACTACTCTGATACCCTCACCAGTGAGGTTTAGATCTAGTTCTGGGGATCAGTACCTTTCCCATATGTGTTCTTTTCCTGGGTACATGACCTTAGCTTTAGAAATAGTACTGCTATCCTATTTTCTTTAGAGTTATCACCTCAGTATCAAAAATCACTTCTTTAAATGAGAAAAAAATGAAGTTACAGATGTAGGGACTAACAAAGTTCATGAACAAATACACATATATGAACATGTGTATATAGGTCAATTCCCAATGAAATCATATAAAGAAATTTCATATAGTCTTTAAGAGCTACTTGTAGCCAATTCAAGAAAATGTATATTTACTCAAAGCCAAAAACCTCATGATGCAAAACATCTATTTTAAACTCTTATTGTATCAACAATATGAATGCTTTCACCATTTTATTCATTTATCCTGTTTGTATCACTAGTTATTGGTTGAATACAGAATCATTACAAATGAGTAATGTGATACCAATTGGAACAATAAAGTCATCATATAAGCTACTGTTTCCTTGAGATAGTAGAGCCTTTAGGAAATGGGGTCTACAGTGTATTCTATAGGTGACTGAGTAGTATCTTTGAAGGGGGTTATGGGACCTGGGCTTCTCTTGATCTTTTGAAAGTTCCTTCTTGGCCATGAGATGAGCAGTTTTGCTCCACAATGTGCTTCCACCATGATGTACCTCTTTGCCATGAGTCAAACAATGGAGCCCGTCGATCACAGACTCGACCCTCCAAACCAGTTTGCCTCAAATGTCTTTACTTTTTCCCTTTAAAAAGTCATTCCTTCAACTTTACATGTTTTGTCGAATTTACTGGAAGGCTGCTTCATTACTGAGCCCTGTCTGATATGATAAGTGAGGTCAGTCACAATGAGCCAGTCATAAAGGCTTCACCATCTAGTAAAACAGAAGCAATTTGGAGCACCCTCCTGCTCCATTTTTGACATCTAGTGCTAATGTTAAGGTTTCACTCCCCTAAGGGTAGCTGGAACAATGTTACACACATCAAACAGACAATCATTAATTGCTTTTGTGGGACAAGTTTTCATGTTTGAAGTATTGAGTATTCGTGGGAATAGAATTTCTGTGGGTGTTTAAAATGATTCAGTCATTATTATGCTTGGGGATTTTCATTCTTTATCAACATCAGATAAAAAGCAAACCTTTAGAGTCTCTCCAAATGTTCTGATTTTCTTTACTGTACACTTTCAGAAAAGAATATTCACATTACATAGAAGAAAAGATGTTTGACTTCTGATAGGAAATTGCATTATGTTCTGGATGGCACTCAGGCACTGGTGTACAACCATTTCTCAACTGTCCAAATTTCAAAAATTGTAGTCTGGAAATTTAGTTTAACATAAGTCATATATTCGAAAAATAATACTTTTTAATGAAATTTAATGCCAAGAAATTGTGGCACTAATTTAGTTGGAATCTGTTATCTGGCTGATGAGACAGAGACGAGACATGGAAAGTGCTGGAAGGCAGGTGCACACTTGAAGACAGTAGCTTCTTCTGTGCAAGATTACCAGTGTTCCTGTTAATACCTGTGAGGTTCAACAGACTTTAGAAAACTTATTATTTGTGTATTATCTAAAAAAATTTAAACAAATTACTGCAAATGAAATAGCACTCAAGTAAGAAATGATATTGGTTTTAGGAGTAATTCCTGGTGATTTTCTTCTTGACACACACCTTTCAGTTTTGGTTACTTTATACATGTTAAACACAATGAGGAATATTATTTTGGAGCTTTTGTAATTCTTGGAAATTGTCCTTCAAAAGTCCAGGCTGAAAAAATATTTCAGTCTCAGTGAGGCCTGTTTTTATGATGGTACAAAGTTATTTATCTTGATATTTTCTCCATTTTGTAGCAGCTGCCTTGTGAAGTTCTTAATGGTTTCCTTTATATTTTCCACTAAGATCAAGATTACCAATATCAACATTGTATTAATTCAGGGAAGTGCTGTTCACCTGCCATCCAGTCTTTGCCCAGTGGGTAGAGTGATATTCCACTCACAGATAATGTACAGTGGTAGCCCCTGTAACAAATGGATGGGAATATCAGCATAGTTACAATATTTTTATAAGATGAGGTTGGTTTTTTTTTGTCCTGATTTTTCACTTTTGTACACATTGCCTTAACTGAGTGTAAATTTGTATTGTGAATTCTTCTCCTTCTGTAGATAATTAATAAACTCTTCAAGTTGTTTCTATTGTATGCATTTCACTTCCGCCACTGAAGTGAGTATGTACCATAGACAGACAAAGGATAAGATCTGGCTATGAGCTATAGGAAGATGCTGCTTCAAATGGAGTTATAAAGTGAGAATTAAGAAAGAGTTGCCTATCTATTGACAATTACAAATCCCCCTATTTGTGAAGCATTGTTTCTAAGACTTATTTTATATATTCCTTACATACAATTGTGCAATTAGTGTGTTATTAACATTATTAACATTCGACTTGAATGTACATTATGCTTCCCAGTTTGAAATTACATGTTAATAACACACTAATTGCACAATTGTATGTAAGGAATATATAAAATAAGTCTTAGAAACAACGCTTCACATTCAAGTCTACTGTGTCTCCAATGGTGCAGCCAGTGGGAGAAGGTTGCAAGCATCGGTGAAAGGCGGGTACTAGAGAGCAATGGAGGTGCCAAAGAGGGAGGAGAATGACAAAGCAAATAAAAACAGAGTACTAGATCATGTCCTAAGTGTGAACTATCACGGTGCCAGACCTTGAAGCGATTTTCAGTGATAAAAGTTTAAAATGGTTTATTTCAACACTCAATTTAGGCTAGCATTATTTAAAATTTCTGGTCAATAATTACTATTAAGTGTAGGAGAATAGTTCCTGGTGCGTGCAGTTGACATCTGTCTTGCTCTCTGACTTATCTAATCCTTATTTACTTCCTGTGGTTACACTGTCACTCCTGTATCTCTCTACTGGTGGCAAAAATGTCATGGAATTTGTTCTGACCATGACATCAATCTGTAATAAGAACACCAGTATTTCACTTTATAAATTCAAATGTCCCTCCCAAAGCATCAAAGAAGAGAACTGTAAATGACACACTTGCATCTTAAATAAGATTAACAGGAAAATAATCAGGTTATAAAAATTCGCTGCAAAAATTGCAGTACACAGAAAACTCAGTGTTCAGGCTCAAGTCCCAAAGAGCAAGTGATAACACACAAACTCCAAACAAAAGGTCTTACCATACTCCTATGGATACTTAACAGTGTGTGGTTTATTATTATAATTTGGATGGACTTCTTTTTATATGGAAACATTTGCCTGTAAGTCAAGCAAATCTATAAAGAAAATGGAAATGTGAAGAAAAGACTTCCTTTTTAAAGGAAAATGTTCCAAGTGCTTTACCTGATGAACGTGCATGAAGATGTTCCATTCACATCTATGTTTGATTTGATTCTGCTGAAAAAAAAAAGTGCTTTAAAAATAAAGGTGTCATTGTGTGTTAAGCAGTTAATGTATACATTCCTCATGCATACCTCTTTTATATATTTTTACTTTTCTTTGAAGCCTGTTGGCAGACCCTGGTTTGTTGAAAATGGCTTAGACCACTGAGTCCAAAGTAAATGAACAGTTATTTATGTACCAAAGAAAGCCTACTGACTGATGAGCTGGGGCATGGAAAAAATACGATTCTCCAGTTAACTCACTTTTCATGTTAGCTGCTGATTGCCTTTAATGTTTCATGCATATGTATCTACAGCGAAAATATAAATGCATGTTCCACTTAATAAAGCCATTCCCTCTCTTAGGTAAAACGTCACTCATACAAAGTACGTTCGCTACAGTCTCCTGTAGGATCTCATTTCTCTTTGTAGCCTCCCCCTGTGAATGAGAAAGGAACAGTAGGGCTGCTTGAAGACTCAAGGCCTAAATAAGTCTACAGAGTTTCAGAACAACTAGAGCAGGAGTTAGTCATACAGAATGGGAACCAAAGGTTGGAGAACTCTAAATATGTACTGTCTGTGCAGGCTAAGATTTCTTTTTCATTTTTTTTTTTTGTTTGTTTCTCTGTTTTGTTTTGGCGCCTGTCCTGGATCTTGTTCTGTAGACCAGGCAGACCTTGAACTCACAGAAATCCGCCTGGCTCTGCCTCCTGAGTGCTGGGATTAAAGGCATGCGCCACTGCCACCCGGCCAGGCTAACATTTTTAAAAGTCTCGTAGAAATGCAGAGGACCTAGTCCAGTCCTATGCCTGGCGTAGGATCAAAATCCATCCCTGGTGCCTGAGCAGGCCTTCTGGAGCACATTTCTATGATGAGACACCTCGCAAACCTTGACACAGGGGGAAGGGTTTGGACCTTTCTCTACTACATGTACCTCCTCGTGGGAGGTCTTACCTTCTTGTAGAAGGGAATGGGGGGGGGGCAGGAGGAGGAAAGAAGGGGATCTTTGGTATGTCAAATGAATTAAAAAATTTCTTAACTAGAAAAAAAGAAAAGAAATGCAGAGAAATAAGATGGCTGGCCGCTGAACAGCGGCCTAGCTCCTGGGAAGATACATACTTCAACAGGAGAAAGTAAACACTGCTTTAATAAAAATTGCTTAAAAAAATTAAAAAAGACTATTTAAATTGTTAGTAAATTCAAAGCCTGGCTGAGAATGCCATTAAATCTTACCCAGTAAGCGGGAGAAGCATTCTTCTTTATGTAGACTATTCCCTGGAAACATCATGGGAGCTAAAATTCCAGGACAGGGCTGGTAAGATGGCTCTGTGGGAGAAGGTGGTGCTGCAACCAACGTGCATGCATTGGAACCCGAGATTGGTTAGGAAGAGAGAACTGAATCCATAAAGTTCTCCTGTGAACTCCATATGAGCCATGACATCACCCCATGTACACATGTGCGTGCCCCCCCATGCACACACACTAATAATAATAAATAAATAAAACATTATCACAAGATTGAAGCAACGAGAAGTGTCTCCTATGCCTGGTTCTTTACCAGGTTGCACCACTAAACATACACATGGGAACTGTATCTACCTATAAACTGGAGAGTTATGTCAGTGAGATCAAAGCCTTGGCAAAAAACAAAACAAAACAAAACAAAACCAGCATTTTTATATCTGAAACATACTACTGAGTATATTAGGCAGTGAAAACTCCATAATACTAGAAACATATATTTATTTGGGATCCATTTAAGTTTTTTCCACTTAACTCCAAAATATTGATAGATATTCATCCATCTAGAAGTTTCCTTTTAAACATAGAGAAAAGCTCCCTTTAAAGGTACAAAGAAGAGAGAACTCAAACAAAATGAAGTATCATTGAAGACTTATTACCTTTTACATATTATGCACCTGGAACTAAGACACAGAGAGAATAAATAGATACAGTGTATTTTATATTCTATTAAAAATGCAGAATACCCTGTCAATCTTCTTTGGGACTCTGGCAAAACAAATGGGGATTAGGTGAACATGCAATAACTCGTTTTACCACTGGATGGCAATGATAGCTTTTCTCTCTAAAATCTGCATTGTGCCTGTCATACAATTTAGTGCCTAGACCCTTGGTCCCTGAGTTTCTCAAGATAATCAGTCACAAACTACACTCGGGTTATTCTCCAAGACACAGCTCATGTCCTCTTTGCATCGCTTGCCCTTGGACCCACTCCACACTAAGACAGCTAACAAAGCTCCGTTGCACCCGGTTACTCTGCATGAACTTGATGGTATCCAAAAAAAAAAAAAAAAAAAA
>CABHPR010112084.1:0-16843 GCA_902168415.1 Peromyscus melanophrys | reverse complement strand
TCAAGCCTTGCGTTCAGCCACCTCCCAAATCCCTTCTGTTTTAACTGCACTCTGAGTGCCCTGGTAACCCCAGTGACATTTCCTCCTGCCAAGGAAGTAAGCTCGTCTCCCTCAGAGCAGAGGGAGAGGGATGGAAAAGGCACAGCCTCATTTGCTCTGTCCTGCCTGGATGCCGCCGCTGCTGCCCAGATGGTGCACTGGGTCTTGGGTTAGAGACGTCAAGCTTGATAAGGACATTTTCAACAAGCAGCCATGTTTGAGAGCATCCGAATACAAACCCCAGAGGGAGCCCTGCCTCTTCCCCAGTGGGCCTTTGTCTCTTCTCCCTAGGGACCACATGCAGTTTCTTCTAGAAGAATCTGGGCATATGTGGGTGTGTCCAAAGGGTGGTGGGAGGTTTGCGAAGCAGATGAATTAGCCCTATCAGGAGAATATGAAAGGAGCTGGAACAACCCAGCCAGAGAAAGCAATAGGAAGACCTGAACCTGTTTTAGGTCTTTGAAGAGTTAGAGAGCGAGCAGAGCACGACAGCATTCCATTACCGCAGGACTTTCCACCAACATCTGGAGCAGGTGGGGGGAGCCCTGTGTGAGCCCATCTGCTCCCCTGTCTGTGGCTGAAGTGAAGAGGACGGGGCAAGGGGCTGAGCAGTTCCTAACCTGCATTCGTCTTGGACACACAGGGCCTCACAGAGCAACTGTGCTCACTTTCCCTTCTCCAGCCTGCTGTGACCCACCAGATGGGCCTATCTCCATAAACACCTGTGCCCACAGAGCAAGTCCACCTGTCTGTGCCTGGCTGGAGACCCTGCCTCACCCCTAGCCAAAGTCCTTCCTCTCATTTCCACCTCTCTAAGGGGCTACACTGGCCAGTCATCTCGCCACTGAAGGATAGCAACAGGGAATTTGAAAGGGAACTTTAAGGAATTAGCTCATTCAGGGTATCTGGAGACCCGGTCAGGCCTAGGAATTCAGAAGGGTTTCAGGCACAGAGGGATGGAAGGCTGTAGCAGCTGAGGGGTGTGGGCAGCCACAGGCACAGTGGGGAGCCAGTACCATTGGACGCTGAGTGGGAGGTGGGCCTGGGGGCATCAGGTGAGGGGTAGGGAGGGAATTTGCAGGGGTAAAGAGGAAGCGGTGCCTGGAGCCACCCTACTTGTCAGCCCACGGCTAACTGCTCTAGGGACAAGCGGTATGTCCTGGCCTCTCCCACAGTGGGGACACCGGGCTGTGGCAGTCCCCACCTCATCACACTGGTCAACCAGGACCTGGGTCAGCTGCTCAGCTGACCACCCTAGAGTTCCTCCAGCCATCCCTACGGTCTTGTTGACCAGCACTTCTGCTAATGGTTCCTAATTTGGCAATGCAAGGGGAGGGCAAGACTCCTGGGGAGGGCAGATGGTCAAGTGTGCCTTTCAGTCTCCCAGAGCTGTCCCTCACTAGACCTGCCACCACAGGGGTCTTCATTCTCTCAGCAGTCACTACACCCGGCCCCCTGGGTCTGCCTCCCCTGCAGCTCCCAGCCCTTGCCCCACCCAGTCACAGGAGGCTTGCACCGCTCCCTTGCTCCACCCACCGATGCACGTCTTCCCGTCAGTATGGAGCACAAACTTGACGTGGCAGCCGCACCGGGGACCCTGCTCTGTGTCATCACACGTGTGCTGGCAGCCGCCGTTACCATAGTTGCAGGTCACTGCAGAGAGGGAGGAGACCTGTCAGCCTGCTTTTCCCTCCTGCTGCGGGTCAGCGGGGCTGGGAAGGTACCCTTGCCCCGCTGTGTGCCTCCATGCCACCCCGTTCTTCCTCCCATCCCTGTTCTTGGGCCACTGAGGCCCCACACCCTCCTGACCCCCGCTCCCCTGCCCTCCTGTCTCACGTTTACAGTCTCGTTGGTTCTTGGTGAGCTCGAAGCCAGGGCGGCATTCACAGGCAATGCCCCCCTTGGGAGTCTCCCGGCAAATGTGGGCACAGCCATGGTTCTTGTTCATGCAGTTCATTCCTTCTAAAAAGGGAAGAGGAGAGGGTGGTACTCCATCTGCACGTGGAGGCCTCAGAGGGGTGGGACCAGTTGGGGCTAAGGACACTCTGAGGGTCAACCAAAATCAAGAGATGCTCAGGATTTAGGAAGGACCCAGAAAAATCTAAACCAGGACCTCTTGCTCAAAAAGCTTACACTGAGACTAGAAACCTGAAGGTAGATAGCAATCAGACTGATAAAGTGGGAAATAATCGGCACAGATAATTTCTGTGCCACTGTTTTTTGGAGGGAACAGGAGACAGGGTTTCTCTGTGTAGCCCTGGCTGTCCTGGAACTTACTCTGTAGACCAGGCTGGTCTCAAACTCAAGAGATCCGCCTGCCTCTGCCTCCCGAGTGCTGGGGTTAAAGGTGGGCGCCACCACCGCCTGGCTGTGCCACAAATTTGATGAAGTTCCCAGCACAGGCAGGGCAGCGCACTAGGTGATGTGATGCAAAGGCAGACTATCCATGGCTATTGCCCTCAGGATGTCCATTCCAGTGAAGGAGAGAGCGGGCAGCGTACACCCCATGCTTCTGTCTGACAGCCTTCCCGATCCAGGCCATGGGAGGGGACGGTGGCGAGGCTGTCCCCGAGAAGTGGCAGCTGACAGACAAATGCTCACCAACAAGAATGCACATCACAGCTGGACCAGAGAACGCCCCAAAGCAACTTCAGTTCCATACTGACCCGATCCCAGACTTATCCCCTAGAGTTTTTCTCTAATACAGTGTCTACACGTGGAGCTCTTAGGCTGTGACTAAGTCAAGGAACAGAGAGGAATCTAGAGTGAGACACGGGGTGTCGAGGGACAGGGGCAGAGAAGCCTGGGGGCCTCCCAGGCCGTGGGCTGACCTTCCGGCCGCTGGATACAGGTGTGCTGGTTGTCGCTGAGGAAGAAGCCTTCTCGGCAGTGACATTCATAGCTGCCCATCATGTTGACACAGCTCTGCTGACAGCCACCGTTTCCTTCAGCACACTCGTCGACATCTGTGCAAGACAGGTGATTGGCGGGGCTGTGGCAGCAGCACCCAAGACTGAGGGCAGACTTGAGAACCCAGCCCCACACACAAGTCAGCCCGCTCCTAGCGAGCAGTCCCCATCACTTGTGAAGAGGCATGTAGGGTGGAGCTCAGGTAGGGTGGGGAGCATCCAAACCTGGCCAGCCTAGGTGAGGACTGGACCCCACCCCCACACTGGAGAGACTGGGTTTGACCCCTCAAACCTGGAGAGAGAGCTCAGCCATTATGAGCACTGACTGCTCTCCCGGAAGACCTGAGTTCTATTCCCAGTGCCCACATGGCGGCTAACTGCCTGTAATTCCAGTTCCAGGGAACCCAGTGTCCTCTTCTGGCCTCCAAAGGCACCTCAGGCATGGTACACAGAATATACATGCCTATACACTAACCTTTCAATAAATAAAAGCCCTGGGCCTGAGTGCAGAGGTCAGGAGAGAGGTCCAAGTGAGAGGAGCATTGGTAAAAGGATGGAGATTAGCCACACTGGCTGGCAATGGCGTACCAGGAGTGGCAGCTAGCTGTGATGAGCAGCCAGGAGATCAGGGAACCTGGAAACGGCTCTGGCCTCAGACAGCAGTATGGCTGTGGTGCTAAAGATGGTGGGAAGGGCAGCTGAGTCACAAGTCCTCATGAGGCAAGGACCATTTCTGTGGACAGGCCACAACTACCACCCCCCCCCCCCTCTTCCCGGCCTGGGCTCATTGCCACAGTCCCTAGATTTTCTCCTATTTTGGTTTAACAAAACAAAGCTTGGCAGTGTGGTATGGAAGGGTGGGGAAGGTGGCCAGGCCACACCCTGGACGGTAGAGCAGGAACAATAGGGTGCCCCCAAGTCACCACCCCTGCAGCCAAGCTCACCCTAAGAGCTCACTTCTGTACCTTGACTCTATCTCTATGCTGCTACTGCCCTCCCATCCTCTACTTCTCCCTGGGGAAACTGAGGCCCACAACATGAACAGTTTTCTCAAGGGTCCCCTAAGAGTTAAAGGGATTGTTGAGGCTTTGAATCTGCACCTTAAACAGACTCTTGTAACTCTGGCCCTCTCAGTACCTATTCTCTCTCTCTCTCTCTCTCTCTCTCTCTCTCTCTCTCTCTCTCTCTCTCTCTCGTCTCTATGGTTAGTTCTTGGATTGGCGTTAGAAAGACCCAATGGAAAGGCCAAAGAACTGGAGCTGACGTTCAGTCCCATGGGCACCCCTCCCCTGTACCCAGTGCTTCAGTCCTGTCCCTAAAGAGTCCCTTGGGTGACAGGGTAGAGAAAGCTCTTCCACAGTAGCGGGGATGGGGAAGCCAGCTACCGGGAAGGGCCTGCCAGGGACCTGGGTAGAAGGGTGGCAGTGATGGTCACATGCACCTCTGCAGTAAGGGGCTCCTAGGCCATGGGGTATCTGACAAGTCATCTGGCCATCACTGCTCCCTCTTTGCTGATTCTCTCTTCTCACAGAACCAAAGAGAAAGCGGAGAGAATTTCAAATCTCAAATCTTGTTGTACACCAGATTTTTGAGTAACTCTCAAAAATGACAGACTGAAACTGAGTTCAGTGGCCCAGGGATTCCATCCATAATAGAGCTCCTGGGACAAGGGACGTCAGGCAGATGGAGGTGCAGAACTGGAGTGGGTGAGACTAAATACAGGAAGGGTGGGGACAAAACTAGCCCCGAGGAGCAGAGGCCGCCGCAGGGCCCAGAGGGAACCACCAGCTCTATCTGCAACAGTGCTCCTGTCCATTTAGCGCCTGCTCTGTGCTCAAGCTGCAAAGTGCTTTCACACATGTTCTCATGACGAGCCACGCCCCCTCCCACAGCAGCCCCAAAGGGTACTAACTTCAGGGATGAGGAGTCGAAGGTCCCCAGAGGCTAGTACACTTGTTCAAGGCCCACAGGTTCTAAAGAACCAGGACTTGTCTGGAGCTAACTCATCCTCCCCACGCACAGAGCTAAGCCCACCATTCTCATCCCCTGGCCCTCGCCTCAGAGCGGCGCCTCCTCTAACGCTTTTGGGCCAGCAGCAGCACCTCAGAGTGGAGGCGGCCCATGCGCTCTCGAAAGAATTCAGCTCTTTTTGACCCCCTTTCCCGCCTTCCCTGCCAAATGACCGCCAAGTCTCCCTTGCTCACCCAGGCAGTTATGTCCGTCATGTGCCAGGTGGAATCCATCATAGCAGGTACATCGGTAGTTGCCAGGGATGTTGACACAGTCGTGCACACAGCCTGCATTGTCCTCCCGTTCACACTCATCCACGTCTGTGCACAGAGAGAGAGTACACCGGAGGAGGCTGAAGAGCATGTACAAACAGCTCTGCCATCTTTCTGTTTCAATTACGCCATTTTAGATAGAGAATCTGAACATTTTTCAATTGTGGTACTGCTGGGAAGGGGTGTCATCCTTGAACCAATACCCCTCAGATCCTGGAGGGCAACTGTAGTTCTCAGTTTACTATGCCAACAAGAAGTAACATGTACTTTGTCCACTGAAGCCTCAGTGGTACTCAGGGTCACACACCGAGAACACTATTCCTAGGCTACTTTGCAGTGTTTTAATCATAGCAGAAGATATGCTTGTTTGTGGGTGAATTCCCACTGGGGCACACCGGTCCCATCCTCCGAGCCTGATTTGAAGGGTACAAGTAGAGGCTTCTGCTGCGGGGATCTTCAGGCCTTCGTTTTGTGACTGAGGTGTGCCCACTCCAGACAGCTATGGGACCACGGGGCTATGGAGTGTTCCCACCAGCATTCCAGCTGGTCTGGGCACGGTCTGAAGCACACCAGAACACTGTGCTCGCTGGGGAGATGCATCTGCCCTCCCTGGCCCGTAGGGGCTGCAGGCCTTTGCGAACTGTGCTGCAGCCACTGGGCACCAGCGTTGGCTCCCACTGCCCGCAGGCATCCCCTAGCCTCACCTTTGCACACTGTGCTGCAGTCCCTGGGCACCAGCGTTCGCGCCCACTGCCCTGCAGGCAGCCCCCAGCCTCACCTTTGCAAACTGTGCTGCAGCCACTGGGCACCAGCGTTCGCGCCCACTGCCCGCAGGCATCCCCCAGCCTCACCTTTGCAGTGTTTACCGTCCCCGGTGTAGCCAGACTTGCAGATGCACTTGTACGACCGTGGCGTGTTCTGGCAGATGGCATCAATGTGGCAATGGTCAGTCCCTTCCACACATTCATCCACATCTGGCAGGGACAGAGGGGGACATGTGAGAACCTCAACCGGCACCTCTCAAGTAAGTTTTGGAGGTGTGTTCCCCGAAGTTAAAGTCCCCTCTTCAAGACAGAGTCACTGCACCCCTGAGGTCCCTCACATTAGTTCATCTTTCTTAGCAGCAGGCTTTGAGGGAGGGAGAGACAGGCAGGGAGCCGCTGGCCTCCTAAAAGGTGGCCATGTCCAGTGGTCACTGATAAGTTTTTTTAGACAGGGATACATGTAGTCCAGGCTGGCCTAGAACTCACTACAGAGCTGAAGGTGGCCTTCAATGCCTGTTCCTCCTGCCTCCATCTCTCCCAAATATTGGGATTACAGGCATGTACCACCCTGCCCCGCTGGTCACTAGTAATTAAGGAAGAAAAGGAGACAGGGCTCATGTGGGATCTTCATCTGCCTCACAGTCCACTGTAGAACAGACCTGTCCTACCCTGTACAGCCGTGCATACCTGTGATCCAGATGTGCACACCTGTGAGCCCAGCACTTGGGTCCAGCCATGCACACCTGTGATCCCGGTACAGCTGTGCACACCTGTAATCTAGCTGTGCACACCTGTGATCCTGGCACTCGGGTACAGCCGTGCACACCTGTGATCCCGGCACTCGGGTACAGCCGTGCACACCTGTGATCCCAGTACAGCCGTGCACACCTGTGGTCCCAGTACAGCTGTGCACACCTGTGATCCCGGCACTCGGGTCCAGCCGTGCACACCTGTGATCCCGGCACTCGGGTATAGCGGTGCACACCTGTGATCTAGCCGTGCACACCTGTGATCCCGGCACTTGAGTGTGTCAAACACCCAGACAAAAGATCAAGCTTGCTCCTACTTGTTCACCATGGCACCAAGAAGCTTTAGAGGAGCAGAGCTCCATCCAGGAAGAGTTTCTTTGGCCCCTGAGCTATCAACAGAAGGATCAGGAGCTGGCAGGTGCTGGCCTGGCATCTGAAGCTTGGCAAGTGCAGTTCTCTGAGCTCCTCACTGTCCAGGCAGCACCCCACCCGCAGTTCTGGGTCTCTGCTCCAGCTAAGGGCTCCCTCTATTAGGCATGACAGACAGAGCCACACTAAAGGAAGAGGCTCCTCCAGAGCGGCAAAAATGAGGGTGATTAAGAAAGGACTTCTGGCAGGGCGGTGGTGGTGAACGCCTTTAATCCCAGCACTCCAGAGGCAGAGCCAGGTGGATCTCTGTGAGTTCGAGGCCAGCCTGGACTACAGAGTGAGAGCTAGGACAGGTACCAAAACCACACAGAGAAACTCTGTCTCAAAAAAAAAAAAAAAAAAAGGAAAGAAAAGAAAAGAAAAAAGAAAAAGAAAGGACTTCGGGCCAGGCCATGGGGGCACACACCTTTAATCCCAGCACTTCGGGGTCGGGGGGTTGGGGGAGCGGGCAGGGGGGAGACAGAGGCAAGTGGATCTCTGTGAGTTTGAGGCCAGCTGGTTTACAAAGTGAGTTCCAGGACAGCTAGGGCTATTACACAGAGAAACTCTGTCTTGAAAAACAAACAAATAAATAGATAGAAAAGAAAAAGAGCCTCGGGAAGTCAGAGACAACATTATAGCGCCCAAAAAGCTGGAGTGATGTAGAGAAGAAGGTCTCATTCAGCGGAAAAGGGGTTTTCTGTGGCAGTCATTACATTTAGGACCACACAGGTGATAAGTGACAGGAAGCAGAAACAGGTAGGTGCCATGAGACACTAGGGATGAGGAGGGCCTCAACCCAGGCAGTACAGCAGAGCCAGCTCCCCTAAAAATGCCCAAGGCCCCAAAGACTGCAGTCAACAAGTCTGGGCTCGGGCCTGGCAATCAGTATTTTTCAAGTTTCCAGATGATTCTACTGAGCAGCTAGGGTTGAGAGCCCTGTCATAGTCTGAGGAGGAAGAAGCCATGTCCACCTGTGAACTAGAAAAAGTAAACAAAGTATACAGAGTATATGAACAGAAGCCTGCCAGTGAAAGTGGGGATTTGGGGGTGAGGCAGGTGTGATTCCCGAGCTGTGAAGTGGGTTTTGTTATAATGTAGGTTCTCAGGCCTTGTCGTTGATCCAGTGAATCCAGGTGAAGATATGTCCTGTGTTTGTTTTTTTTGTTTTTTGTTTTTTTGTTTTTTTGGGGGTTTTTCGAGACAGAGTTTCTCTGTGTTAACAGTCCTGGCTGTCCTGGAACTCACTCTGTAGACCAGGCTGGCCTCGAACTCACAAAGATCCACCTGCCTCTGCCTCCCAAGTGCTGGGATTAAAGGCGTGCGCCACCACCGCCCGGCATGTCCTGTGTTTTTAACAAGCAGAGTACACTGAGCACGGACAGTTTCTGTAGTTTGTCAACCATTAGAAGCTTGAGCTAGAAGCAGTCATTTGTCCTCTGTCCTGATGCTTCCAGAAGCACTGGGGGCGGGGCTGGGGCGCTGTGGGGCTGAGAACTGAAATGTGAACACCCCACACCCTGCCTCAGATCTTCTGGCTCTGTTCAGCTCTGCTCGAGACCCCTCAGCTTCCCTGTGTCTCCCCGGCTGTCCCCACAGTTCGGAGTGTTAGGAGACGGTCCACTGGTACTGCCCACCTCACCCAAGCTCAGCAGTCACGAGCCTGCCAGCCAGTCACCACGGAGTGAAAAGATGGAGGAGCGCGGCATGGAGATGGACTTCATACGCCACGTTAGAGTGCCCTCGTGGATGGCAAGAGGCCGTTGGAGAACTAGTCTGTCCGACTGATAGAGTGGACACAGGAGCAGGAAATGGCCCCGTGATGGAAGGCCATCAACAGCGGAGACAGTCCCGGGTTAAGATCCAGCTCTACCCCCTCCAGGGAGGCTTTTTCATAAGTCTTCCTTTAAGAGACAAGGTTTTACGATGTAGCACAGGTTGACCTCCAACCCATAATCCCCCTGCTCCAGCCTCCCTAGTGTTGGGATGGCAGGGGTGGCCACCACACTTGGCCTCTTTCTCATTTTGGGTCCTGAGAGTCCCCCATACAGTGGGGATGATGGTGCTTCCTCAGAGAAGGCTGTGAGCAGCTGATGAGGTTAATTTGCGTGATCTGCCTGATGAAGTACGTGGAGGACGGGAGGCGTCTAATGCCGGAAGCCTGAGCTGGATGAAGCCGAGGGTCGCACAGGGGGTCTAGGTCTGTTCTGTCTACTGCGGCAGGAGCCATGAGCCGCATGTGGCTTTTTTCATTTCATTTCAAAGACAGCTCTTCCGTCCCACTAGCCATAGGCTCAATGTTCACGGTGGCAGTGCAAACGGGAAACTCCCCGACAGCACAGAGTTCCGAGGACAGCAGAACTCCAGGGGTTCTGAATAAGGAACACTTCTGGGTCTGGCCCAGAAACCTGGAGGCTCCTCCCAAAGTCCCTGTGTGAGCCATCTCAGTGGCGCCTTTCTCCATCTGTTGGGGCTTGGCTCCTGGTAGACCAGGCTCTTCCCTTGTCTCCCTCCAAGTGCTCACCAGGACTAGAGCGGAGGTGAGGCAGACCACAGCTAGGGCATGCCTGCTGGCTGCCTCAGGCTTCTCCTAATCACAGCCATCTCCCCACTCACAATGCTTGCCTGTCTTCAGCACACTGCTCCAGAAGACTTCATGTCCCACCCTGGTCTATTCCCGCAACACCAGCCAACCAGTCCACTGCACTCTACCTACCTCCTCTTCCCATTCTCGCTCCAGGCCCACCCTTTTCAGCTTCCCAAGCCTGGCTCAGAACTGTCTTCCCAGCTCCCAAGGAGCCCTGGGCCCAGGGGGACTCAGCTTGCCCTCCTTCTGGTTCACACTGAGCTGCTCAGTGAACACTCTGAATCGTTCTCACACATGTTCCTCTTCTCCTGTGACTGGGTGCTTGCTGAAGAAGGGATCTTCCAGCTGTGGCTGACATCTTCTGAAGCAAACTGGCCTGAGGCACAGAGCAGGAAATGGTCCCAAATTGCACCCTGCATGCCCTCCTCTGCCAGTTCTTCAAAGCTCCTCCTCAGCACACCTGCCAGCCCAGAATGAGTCCTTGCGGGGACCTCTGTGGCTCACATGGGCAGCTTCGGCCTTAGTCCATCCTCTGAGGGCACAGCTGTTTACCAGCTGCTAGCTAAGTGATGCTCTCGGGCGTGGGTTGGTTTAGACTGGTGGTTCTTGCTCAGGCTGCACACTGGAATCCGGGGACCTCTAAAGACCCAGGGATATCTAGACCCACCAAATCAGGACCTCCTGGGCAAGGCTGGGGATATCTTTTTCAACCCATGTAAATAAACTGTCTGCCTGAACTGGGAGACACTTCATGGGGAGCAACACGACAGCCTGAGAGGTTCCAGACAGATACGGTCCCCATGCAGGCTGGGCCCGTGCATGTGTGGTCTTGAACCAGCCTCTGAGCACACCTGCTCCCTGCCCTGTGAACTAGTCACAGCAGCATCTTGGGGGCTGCTACAAGCATCAAATGAGTTAATAGCCACCAAATACCCGGTGCCACAGTGTGGACAGCGAGTGCTCGGTAAAAGCTTGCCGTCATGATCCATCCCCTCCAGTGTTCTCCTGGATGCTTGCCTCCCGTTCACTCTTTGCTGTGAGTCCCTCGAGGCCAGGGCTTCTGAATCTTTGAACCCATGATGCTTCCGGCAGAGCTGTGGATACTTGACCACTCAGCAAATGGCTGCTAGGTACCTGCATGAGGGTAGTGTGCCAGGTGCCAAGGGTTGAGCAGTGAATGAGACAGTATGGTGACGGTACTTTGTAGGCATCTGTTAAACAGGACGCTGGCTGAGACCTTTACCTGTGGCATACCTCGGACAGAAAGCCGGCTGCTTTACTTTCCTGTGACCGTCTGGCATTCTGGGGAGAGGGGTGTACTAGGGAGTTTCTTCTGAGGAGGACAGAGCTGGGCAAACAGCTCAGTGTGAAAAGCACTTGCCGGGTAAGCATGAGGACCTGAACTGGGAGCCCCGGAACTCACGTAAAACTGCATCCAGCAGCGTGCATCTCTAACCCTAGCCAGCCTGCAGCAAAATGAGAGGTAATCGGGAGAGTCCCCAGACCGCAAGCCAGCCTGCTGGGCTGATGCAGTGAACAGTGACACCGTGTTAAACAAGGTGGAAGGTGAGACCTGACCCACCCGAGGTTGTCCTCTGACCTCCACGTGTGTGCTGTGGCGGTGCCTGCATTTACACACATGGAGCTTTTTCAGAGTCCACACAAAGACAGTGCACTGAGGCCCGGTGACTACAGGGCCAGAAGAGACTGGGCACAGTGGACGGTGGGATCTTGGGCTCCTTTGTCACCCTCTCGGGCAGCTGCAGGCATGTCTTATTCAATGGATGGGGAAATGCCCAAGGAGGTTATCCTGGGAAAGAACCGACAGCCAGTGTGACGACAGAACACAGACTGGCCCCAGAAAGCCTTCTAAAAATACGTGAGAGATGGGTCTCTGCCTCTCCTGGCCCCAGCACAGCACGTAGCTGGGCTTGAAGCAAGCAACCACCACAGAGCATGAGATGGAGTGGGACTGAATTTGGCTGGTGGTCAAAACCAGCATACACATGCTCCGAGGCAGAAGAGGAGACCAGGGCAGACAGGCCGCGGGCAGACACACGGGCAAGGAGAGGGTGGGCGGGCGCAGTGGTGGGCAGGTGTTGCCAGCCTTGGGATTCACTGCTCTGGGGCCAAGCAGCTGGTTAGAAAGGAAAACAAACACGGGGGTACAGGTTCCTGCTGCTAACAGCTTCCAACCGCCAGAGGAAAACTCCAAATAAATATAATTAGAAACTTGTAAAAAAGTTCCCTCTCTAAACCTGCCCCCCAGGGTCTACCCTTTACCATCCCATCCTCCCTCAACCCTCCCCGAAGCCCACATGGCCTGATGCTGCACCTCACCCAGGGATTCCTTAGGCCTGTTTCCTCATCCTGCATCTTCTGCGGGTCAGCAATCACGTCCTCCGTTTGCCACTGTCAGTAACCACAACCAGACAGTCCTGGGCACAAAGCTCTGAAATTCAAAGCCCACAGCTCTCTGGGGCCATGGTTTGTCACAGGGGAAAACCATTGGCAAACCAAGGTCCCCAGTGCCCTGTTGAGGGGGCCATTGTCCCACTTCTGAAACCCAACTGCAGCATCCAGCTCCAACTCCAGAGCAAGCCCTTGGTCTGAGGAGGGCAGGCTGGGGAAGATACAGGGTTCAGTCTTGGGCACCACATGGGTACACACACAGAAACCTGCATGAGTGCTTCTAGGGCTGGTTTCTAGGCTAGCTTCTCACTCGACACAGGACTATCACACTTGGGAAACTGAGGTGAGCGAAGAACAGAAAAGTCCCGAGGGACCAGGCTTCCAGCAGGCAGAAGGGAACAGAGTCCAGGTGGAGAGGGACCAGGGCAGGTGAGGCCGCATGACCGAGGCTTACCAACATGGACGAGTTCAGTAAAACGGGCAGCACCCCAGAGCTCCCGGCCATCAGGCTCTGCATTGGTCAAAACTCCCTCATGCCTGGGTTCCACCCTAACTCCACCTGAGTCAGGAGAATGCAGGCTGGCGGGCGGGGAAGAGAGTGGCCAGTCCAGACAGAGAGTCAATGTCCCCTCTTCGCCCAGGTGAGTAGCCCATTCATCCCTCCAAACACCCCTGGGCTGTTTTCACCTCCCCGCTGAGCTCCAGCGGTCCACTCCTTCCCAGAGACTCCTGTCTCCCCAGGTCTGGGCCTCCCGTAAGCACTGCCAGCCTCAGAGCGGCTGCTCCGCAGTTTCCAGCCCTCACAGGAACTCTTTCTTACTGAGTGGTCATGTGCTAGGGGTACAGAGGCCCACACCCGCACACCGACGCAGGCGGCAGAGACCAGGGTGGGTTCTGGCAGCAAGTTCCTCCACCTCCATCTTCTCCAGAGATCTGAAGCCATGCACTCCCCTCCCCCACCCTCAGTTCAAGGCACCGGACCAAGCCATCCTACCTTCCTTCTCCAACTAAAACAAAACGCACATTGCCCGCTTCCTCCCCCTCGCCAGAGTGCCACACACATGTGCTCACACACACACACACACACACACACAGTCATGCACATGCATGTTCACACACCCCAGTGAATGCACACCTCACATTCCCAAACTCACACTCCGCCTGCCTCCATTTACAACAGGTCCTAGCCGCTCACATCTCAAACCGGTTCTCATGTTCTCAGATCCCAGAAGGTTCCAGAAAGCAATCTCGTCTGGAGGGCTCCTGATTCCTCTCCTCTTGCTCTCTCTCTACCTGTAGTGGCTGTGGCTCCTAGGTCTTCGTAGTTCCCTCTCTCCCATCCCACCCTACAGAGACCGGGGTGGGGGGTGAGGGGCGGTGGGTGGAGACGAGAATTTATGTCCCCCTAGCTCCAGGCTTCCCCACCAGCAGGCCACAGAAAGAGGTCAAAGGCATCTCTGAGGACTTTGTAAAACTGGGCATGAGCTTAGGGAAACTGATAAAACAGCAGGATCTAAGAGTGGGGTCTGTCTGTCTGTCTGTCTGTCTGCTTTCTCCAGTAGGGCCTTGATGGGGCACACGCGGTAGCGGCTGCCCGAGGAGCCACCCTCACCGGCTGACACGGTTATGGTTTTCATTTCATATTTGGGAGGGAGGGGCTAGGAGGAACAGTCCCCTCACTGTGGGCTCTGGCCACAGGAGCCCAGGGAAGCAGGGAGGAGAGGAAACAGCCACATTAAAGAGGAAGAGGGGTGGGGAAAGGAAAGAGACACACACACCCAGACAGAGACCCAGAGACAGAGAGACACTGTTCGCCGCCAGATGAACGCTCTCAGTCTCAGGGCTGTCGTGATTTCTAAATGGGTGACTTTCTCAAAACTCTATCCCCAGCAAGGAAAGAAAACTACCAAGTAAACTAAATGGCCAAGCTGGCTGTCCCAGAGCCGGCCTGGGGACAGGACCAGTAGTTCCCCTGGAGGCCCTGAGACCCTTTCATTCAGCTGCAACCTGAGCCCTAAGTGAGGATTAGGTCTTTTTAACCATGGCTGCCCTCCCACCTCTACCCCACCCCCACCCCTCAAAAAAAGCAAGGCAAATTAATGCTTTTAAGTTTACAATTATCTTGGTTATCCAGTCTGTCTACTTTAAGACATACAGACAGACACTCGAAAACCACTCAAAACTATGTGCCCAGCAAGCTCGCTCACTCATTCCCAGTCCCACTGTGTGACCCGCCCCCTCATCCACAGGGACAAAACTTCCAGCATTCCTGATTGAAGAACTAGGTCCCAGTAGACACAGTGGCCAGGGATGTCCTGTGGTGTTCGAATTCGAGTTCTGTCTCTCTCTTCCTCCCTCCCTTCCTCCTTTACTCTTAAGTTATTCCTCGTTCCATCCTCTACCCCATCACATGGCTTTGACGCTCCCAGAGACACAGATGTCCCCAGAAGTGCAGCAGTTCCTTTCAAGATGCTTGCCGAGGGTGTTTGCAATTTACAGACCCTCTAGAGTTCCACTAGGAAGCACGTGGCATCAAAGGCGGACTTCCTAGCCATGGTGATAGATGGGAGATATGTCGAGGGGGCAAGGGAGGCCTCCCGAGGCTCACAGCACTATGGGTAAGCCTGTAAGGCTCAGACCAAGTAGCTCTCACGCTCCCTGCAGCATCGACCTACAAGTGTGGGTCCAGGCACAGCTCTGTGCTCCGGCAAACCTGCTGTTAGGCAACCTCTGATGGACAGGGTTTCACAGATTTCCTGAATGGTAGGGTTAATGAGAGATTCCATTCTAATCCCAGCCAGGCTCAGAAATCCTAAGGGGGAGGGTGCAGATGCCAAGTTACCACAGCCTCATCAGGGCAGGTGGAGCCCAGGACGGAGATAAGCAGGGGCCTTGAGGGTACCGCCCCCAGCTGAGCGTCCCCCAGCACCCAGGGGATGTCCAATAAAAGAAGGTACTTGGGTACCCTGGAGGTATCCTGACTCCTTCTATCCCTTGAGATCTTTGGTTTCCCCACACCTGTCCCATTTAGGGGTCTCCAGCTGCACCTGGGGCCCCTTTAATAGGCTGCTTCTCCTCTTGCCCCCACCCCACCGCGCCCCTGCAGACACTGGCTCCAACTTGAAAGAGGCCCTTATCTTGTCTGTAGATTACTGCACGAAATCTGTTCCTTCCTCAGACTAAACTCCCTAGCTAATTCCATGTTCTGAGTAAGTCAGCGTGCACTACAAAAGCCAGCTTTGTTTACGAAAACACACAAGCAAATCCACAGTGTGGAGAGGGGCTGTTCCAGGCAGCAGGCTGTCTGGAACCAAGGCTGCAGAAGAAGCAGTTCGGGGCAGGAAGGAGGCTGGGGTGGGGTCCGGTACTTGACAGCTGAGGGTCTCCAGTGTTTAGTTATGGTAATGGACAGGTTGGACGGAGCAAGGGAAGAGACGGTGTTTTGGGGGAGGCGGGTGGTGTCGACTTAGCACCTTCCAGGAACACAACAGCTTAGGACTCCAGGGCTCAGGCCCCTGCACACGGTGACCTGACTGCCAGACACTCAGACTTCCTCAACTCCCAAGTTCAACTTTCCTCAGGCTCAGACACCTCCTCATCCCTGGCTGGCTTCAGGAGGAGCTTCTGGGACAATAGGCAGAATCTACCTCCCGGGCAAAATCTTGCTAAGAGGAATTTTCTTTTTGTCCATATAAATCTCTTTTGGGTGAGGACAACGTGGGGGGAGGGGTGCGGCAGGTCAATGGGGGAGGGGAGGCTGTCCCCAGAGAACTGTGGGACACCAGCCTGGTTTCTGCCAGCGCAGCCTTGGGACTGGCTGGGCAGTGAGCTCGGGGTCAGGGACCGGGGCAGGAGGGCCTCCCAGTCTCTCTAATTCCTAGAGGGATCTGTCAGAGCTCCCAGCCTGGAATTTTACTTTGTTATTTTAATGCAATTCTGACCTGGATTTAAATGGAATTGGAAACCCTAGGCCTTAATAAATAAATATTATGATAAGAAATGAAAGCCATGCGAGACGAAAGAGATTTCCCCCCCGAAAGGCAGAAACGCAACGTGCGTGCCAGAAGCCAGTCACAGACATTTTCTCCTCCTGCCCCCTACCATTCCGTGACAGGCAGTCGGTTTCACCGCGAAAGAGCCTGTTTTTCTTTAACGTCTTTAGACTTTGATAAGACAGCAACTTAGAAATTTCGGCCTGACTGCGTGCGGGGAGGGGATGAGGGTACGAAGTGTGCGGCATGGCTGAAAACTTTCTTCCCTCGGTCTCAAGACCCTGGCAATGTTTGGGCGAAGATTCTCTGACCCCGGCGGAAGATGCCAGAGGTGGCAGGGAAGCCGGCAGAAGTGCATGCTATGCTCCCTTCTGCCGGCCGCCCCCAGGCTCCTCCAAGCGCTTCGCCCCGCGCGCAGCGCCCCGAGGTCTGGCCCTGGCCGGGGAGTCCGGGGCACAGGGCCGGGTCCTGACAGCCACGCACTTCCAGGCACCTGCCCTGGCTCGGGCCCCGCCGTCCCGCAGCCCCGCAGCCCCGCGCCGCGCCTCCCTTACCTTGCGCAGCTTTGCCATGCTGGGCGGCGCGCGCGTGGACCAGCAGGACGAGCAGGCAGGGCGCGGGGACGCGCCGCGAGGCAAAAAGAGGGAGCTCCGCGCGGCGGGGCCGCGGGGGTGTCGCAGTCCCGGGGAGGGCGCGAGGTG